>JASANB010005507.1:65000-75300 GCA_030248155.1 Sabatieria punctata
TTGGGCATTCCGAATTATTCCGTTTCACACATCATTGCCTCAGTGAGCAACTGTCGGCCTATTTTCAGACTTAGCCTACCTGACTGACTTACAACAGTTTTTTTTATTTTAGGAGATGAATTGGCTGTCTGATGGATGTGCTTCTGTGCACGTAACGGTAGATGGAGACTGAAATTTGATTTGACCACCAATGCGATTACAGTTGACGCTCGAAATAGATAATTGTTTATTAATCCTCGGCTCTGCAATTATAATTGGTGATAACACAGCGCATTACCTTGCAGACTTTGATATTACATAATATAATACGCATACATCAGTGCTATGAATGTTATTGTGTTCGGTCATTAATTGATTTTGTTCACTCTGCTAAATATTCGTTATAGTCTCTTCATTTCGTTAATGTGTTTGGCAAAAAAAACTTAGGTCTAGAAAGCCCATACAACTTCTTATAGAGGGAAGCTCGCAAAAGTGTTGTGTGACACACACAGTGGAGATTTGTACCGTGCTTGTCCATAATTGTTAACAAATATTAATGTAGTGTGTGGTATGACAAGATATCTGAAGTGATCAATAATTCCGAATCTACTATTTTGAGCATCACAAAAGGTGCTCTTGTTCTGTGTTCTTTGTTTGGTGCATGGTGTGGTGTACTGTTGTCAAAGTATACATCAGTGCTGTACCCAACCCAGGATTTCTTTAACAGGAACTGGAAAACTTTGAAACTGTTGCACTTTCAAAAGTCGTTAATAGGTCATTCCCTTTCATGTGGCATTGGTTATCACCATTTATTGTTCACTTGTTTTCTTCGTACTGTTTCAATCATGCTCACAGATTTCAAAGGAAAACGGAGCTTGGCGTAAAATCATGATAGTAATTAATAGTGCGGTGGTTTTATATTGGAATTGGCAAATCCAGCTAAACGAGCAGTGTTGTCATAATAGCGAACACGAATACAGTATGAAGGTGATGTGTAGAGTGAATAAATATCTAAAATATCAAATGGTAGTTGACTTCTGTTTGTTCCTATTCCACTTGTGACCCAGCACCAGTGCGTGTCGCCAATAGTTGGTGCTCCAACTGCGTTTCCCAAGTATATGCCGCATCGCTTCACTTGAACCTACGTCACCCTGACCAGACCGTTTAAATGGTACTTGCTCTTTGTTGGCAGGGTTCGCGAACGAGCTGACAACCAGCAGAAAAATCAGTTGCACACAGACCGGAAAACTCATTTCCAAAACTGCTCGGCTTTCTTGGTAGCCGCGCAAGACGGATTAACGAAACAAATAGAAGAGCAGTGTTTTGCGGTAAAAGCTGCTAATCCAATCTCACAGAAAGCTCTTCTAAGGAAATTGGGTGTCCAGCAAAGTTCGATTACTCAATTATTGGGAAGAAAGCTTATAACACGCCCACGCCCACGCCTACCCGTCCATTTGACGTCAGCCCATTAATTACTGCAGCTTTGGTTTGCTTTGCTTTGCAGACCACCCTGATTATTAGTTTTCGGCTTAGAAAACTAACAAGAGTGAGAACTAGCACAATATAGCCCTGTATATTTGTTAATTTCTCCTGAAAATTTGAGTCAAATCGATCAAGGGAACGAACTGTTTGAGGGAAGGTAATAAAAGGGATGAAATATTTTTTATCTGCGGAGTAGCTTGCTTGCCTATTAGCTTTCGGGTCAATTCGATTATATCATTTATTGAAAAAGTTATTGAAAAGGACAAATTAACACAGAGAAATAGAACACTAATAGAAGAAAAATCACAGTATCTTCTTTACTCTTCGGTTTATCTTGGTAATCCAGCCATTGTGAGTGAGAACTGTGTCCCAAATGGTGAATTCTCCCACAGCCTTCTGCAGATGTTGCAGACTGGCTTCGTATCTCTGGCGACTGACTGCCAATTCTGATATTAGTTTATTGTATCTGTTCTTGTACACCTTCATCACTACTTCTTTCTTCTCTCTATGTCTATCTTTTATTGTCAGCGCTGATCTCAGAGTAACAGCTGCCACTACAAACACACACATCCTCGCAAGCTTCATGTCTGATTTCAAGCAAAGCGCACGTGTTATCACGCAGACAGCAGGTCGAAACAATGACCGATACTTAGAGAAGAGGCTTGATTAGAGTTAAGAGCTGTTGGTTTCCTGTTATGCAGATGGGGACAGGAAACTGACCAGGCTACCTGCGTTAAGAGCAGTGCAGCTGTGCATAGCCTGCGGGCACAGAGTCAGAATGAAGCAGGGCACAGCTACGTACTGCATCTTCTTGTCTCTTCTCTTCACAACGCCATCACTCCAGTCACAAACAAACACTTGAAATCGTCCCAGAATTGTCATGCAATTTCTGACATGATTCGTTTTAGCTCCGCAAATTGAATATGAACACACTTTGCGGTACCGAATCTATCTGATACTAAATTTTGAAACTTATGCATCTCTCTTCAATGTATAGTCAGTTGTCTTATTATTTTTTGCTGGAAATTTGAGCCAAATATATAAAGAACTGACCGAGAGAACGAAACGCTTTTGTGAAGGCCAAAATCGATGGGGACATTTTTCTAATCTATGCTGTATTTGAAAACCAGAAAAGAAGAGAAGAAAAGACAAGTAAACTAAGACAAGAAATCATAGCTGATCTGATTTTAGCCAATAATTATTTAATCTACATACACGGTGTCTCAAAAAATGATCACAATTCTTTTTACTGCCATTTCCGCAAATTTTCACCAAATAGGCTAAAATTTGGACCATAGGTGCCAAAATTCGGGGAATTTTATGTGTTAAAGTTTGGTGCACTAGGCTTGACTCATTCACGAGAAAATTCCAAAAAAGTGAAATTTGGTAATTTCATTAGTGAAAGCCGGTCACCCAAAAAATGATCACATTTCTTTTTACTGCCATTTCCGCAAATTTTGACCAAATAGGCTGAAATTTGCCCATAGGTGCCAAAATTCGGGGAATTTTATGTGTTAAAGTTTGGTGCACTAGGCTTGGCTCATTCCAGAAAAATTTCGAAAAAAGTGAAATTTGGTAATTTCAATAGTGAAAGCCGGTCACCGAAAAACGTCACATTACATTATCGCCTAAACTCTATCGATAGCGTCAACATTTTCACACGAATTACCCTGAATTTCTGCGATTACACTCCAAATTTCATCCAATTCCGATCCGACAGAAATTAGGAAAGATACAGGAATGTTTCCATTTTTCGGTGAGCGGCTTTCACTATTGAAATTACCAAATTTCACTTTTTTTGAAATTTCTCGGGAATGAGTCAAGCCTAGTGCACCAAACTTTAACACATAAAATTCCCCGAATTTTGGCACCTATGATCCAAATTTCAGCCTATTTGGTCAAAATTTGCGGAAATGGCAGTAAAAAGAAATGTGATCATTTTTTTGAGACACCGTGTATTGTCTAATCACATGACATTTGAATCCAATCTGGTGAGTACGTATCCGAGACATTAATGTTGCAGATAATTGCATTAGAGCAATATTGTTTGTCGGAAACCATAGCGACCAAATGAGGTAGGCTAGTCTGGTAACTGAGCCAATTGGTCAGGTGCTAAGTCGGCTATTATTCTAACACACGTACACCGTGAAACTATAGTGCCGACCGCCTGGTCCGTATTTCATTCTTTCTTCTAACCAGTAAACACTGTTCACTTATGTAAACGTAGAAATAAACTGGTTCTGGCCATCCATGGACTAAAGAATTCGGACGTTGAGTGGCCTGTCCTTTTGAAAGTGGTTATGCGAAGACCTTTGGAGATTTTAAAGGATTTTGCATTCACATCTTCGCTAGCTGGTAAAGTTGTGCAAGTAAAATAGAATGATCGTTGTGTTGAAGAAATATAATTTCAGGCCCCCGCCGTATACCGTCGGCCGAAACACGGTTAGCTAAGCTATTTTGGGCCGCTGCCACCTTGGCGTCATTTGTGGCCTTTTGTGCAGTTATGGTACAGTTATTGCAACAATACTACACTTATCCCAAGGCTACCATTGTGAAGGTACACCATCATCATTCCTAAACTTTGTCCTTATCCAAAACCCACAATTTTCATTACAAACTGCCACAACCGTTTTCTTTTCTATCTTCAAAACGCTAGAATAGAATGTCATATAGCATCTGTCTGTACTATTTAGTTTTGCAATAGAGCTAACACATTCAAATTTTTGGTAGAGGTATACTTTCAATGTACCTTAACTAACCACCCTTTGCATCAGTTCAGTACAGTAAGAGTAGTAAGTAGTTAGAGATTTGAGAAAGGTCAAATGAAAAGGTTTTAGGTGGTGGCTTCCAACAAGTTGCCGTTTCCTTCAGTGACAATGTGCAATCTGAATCCATTCAAGAGAAGTTCACTAGCTAACAGCAGACAGCTCTCCGGTTTGGTAGGGTTTTCGGCAGCAAAACTAATTCTAATTTTCTAATTAGAACATGCTTTCCATTGTTTGACACTTTCTCTGATTTTCAGGTGAGCGCCTTAAATTACGCCACGCAGAAGACGGAAGCGATCGATTCTAAGAAGAAGAAGAAGAAGAAGTGAATCATCCTGATCCCTAAGATATTTTTTTACAATACTCTACATCTGGCAATTCATTCTTGTCTATAAATGTGCAAAATAATATTAGTAAGTGATGGATTTGCTACGTTAGTTTGTGACAGTGCTCTGGTACTGGTACTGTTGTTTGGGTAGGGTATGGGATTTTCAGGAATCGGTTCAGTATGGGTAGGTATTCGCAAAAATACCGGTATACCGGTATTTATTCGGTATTTGCTGAAAATGTTTTACAAAGTCAAAACACTGGATTTCCCATTTACAAGGCCATGGATTTAGTCATTTCCAAGGTCAGAGGCTAGAAAATCCATCAAAAGCAATGGGATTACCAGTTTTTAGGAATTTTTGAAATTATTTTTTAGTTTTATTGGAGTGAAAATTGTTTCTACAAATAATTTTGGCTGAGACAAATGTTTTCATTGCACTGTAGTTTTAAGGCCTGCTAGTATACAGTATGGAGATCTAACGAACAGAAAAAATACGAGGCTATTTTGTTGATTGTAAATGTACTGTACATCAAGTACATAGAGACTTGATTATTAAGGAGCAGTACGAAGTTAAGCCAAAACTAGCCCAACGCTTTCTAATGACAAAGTTTGGGACACGGACGGAGCTTTGTCAGAGAACTAAAAATCCTTCAAATTCGATGTTTTGGAGGGATATCGTAATAGAATGTGTTTCTGCATGCCCAAAAATGCAAAATTACAAAGAAAACAATGTGATCGATCATAGGGAATTTTCGATAAAAAAAGGACTAAGCTGGACAAAAAATACCGATTCCTAAATACCTAGGTATTCCCAAAATAATCGGTATACCCGGTATGGGTATTTATTCTGGAATAATCGGTAGGTATTTATTGGATAGCTATTTCCCATTTTCCCATATGGGAATACCCATTTTCGGTATGGGTTCGGTATACCCAATCAACAGTACACCTGGGTCGAGCGGAGTGCCGAAGCATTCATTCTGTGGCCGGGGACCGGCCTGGCGCACGACTCCCTTTAGCTTCCCACCCGACGGTGGTACTTTCCGTGCTGTGAATAAAATATAAAATCTTCAAATGGGCCTTCAAAAAAGCTGTTTTGAAAAAAGTCTAACCACACTACATTCATTCATTTGTTGCAATGGTTCCGTCTATGCGAAAGTCTATGGCGAAAAAATCGACAACAGGAAAAAATTCTACTTTCTTGTCAAGCTACCGAATTTTGGTCCACCTTCATAGCTGCAAAGCATAGCATTTACTCATTCTCCTTGCATCTAAAAATATTCTTCTTAAAACTGACGCAAAAATGTGACCCCAAATTTTGGCTTTCGTCATTTTGCGGTCATGCAGGTGAAAAACTCTTATAGGTGGAAAGCATACATGTACTAGGGGGGGGTTTGGGGGGGTTACTCCCCCCAGCTGGAAAGGCCAACCCCCCCCTCACCCCCCCACCCCCCCCCCCGAGACAGGTTAAGGGCCCCCCCCCCCGACCAAAAAATACAAGTACTAGTGGTGGCTCCAGTATTAACAAACTGGGTCAGAAGTCACTAATTTTTAGCCTAAAATTCACTTGAAAAGCCTTTGGAAACCGAATTTGGCGCTTCCACTGCTGATATTTAAGAGAAATCGGTGTTTTTGGAAGCCCTTTTTGTCATTTTTTGCTTGTTTTTAGCTCTAAAAAGCTATTTGGCAGCTTAAAATTGCGGTTTTTAGCATCCTTACTGAAAAAAACGTGCTAAAAACGCATTTCCAGGCGTTCTGGAGCTTTTTGAAATTTGGGACCCCCCACCTGGGCGAACCCCCCCCCCCCTCGACCCCCCACCTGAGGAAAAAACCCCCCCTACCCCCCTCCCCCCGGGTCGGCCCGGAGCTGTTACATGTATGGTGGAAAGTACGTGATAAAATTATGCACCTGCTCTGCTGTGCTAAACAGCAGGTCTTTCACATCTACGAGGGTTTACGTGTCCATTTGCTCACCAACGATTAAACCGTGTCATAGTTTTCATAGGATTATTTAACGGAAATCGGAATATTTCATGGCACTCGATCTATTAAAAAATCGGTAAGCATCGGTCTTATCGGTCCCTCAGCGGCCGGCGCATTAGGCGCATGCTCTGACCTTAGCGCGAGCGCGAGCGGCCGGTTTGTTTGTGCCGATATGTATGTAGTTCCGACTTTCCCAGTTCGATGCTCCCAGTTCCGACTTTTCGTTTTCGCTGTATTAGAATTGTTAAGCCTAAGCCTAAGCCTAAACCTAATTAATCCCCAAGGCTAAGCCAGAGTCCTGTCTGTATAAAGGATAGTGAAAGTTATTCCATAAAGTCGGAACTGGAAACACGCCAAAGGACTTGCTGTATTCGAGAACTTGCTTTTGCAGATAGGTCTTCGGTATACGTCTTCGATGTCGTGTAAATTACATGTTTCGGGTTAGGTGTAGCTCGGGGGGAATCAGGGAAGGTCAGAAATGGATTATAGATTAATCAATTAACTTTCTTATGACTATGCGACTCCGGAACGTGCCCTATACTGATGCTACGTTGA
The DNA here is from genome assembly GCA_030248155.1 of Sabatieria punctata. Classification (NCBI taxonomy): domain Eukaryota; kingdom Metazoa; phylum Nematoda; class Chromadorea; order Araeolaimida; family Comesomatidae; genus Sabatieria; species Sabatieria punctata. Next base: position 72,093 of record JASANB010005507.1, read on the forward strand.
GTATCCCGATCCGATCCGATCTGGCGGGGGGTCGTACAATGTACGGCCCTACGATCAGACCTGCACGGTCCATTTCGTTACCCCTTATATCGTCATCTCGGACGTTTGCCCTTCTTTCACTGCCAAGCCACTCAAGCCATGCTGTTGGGCGCCAGGTACTAAGAGAGCGCCTGGCGTGGTGACGTCATGGTGCTGACAGCTCCCAGCGGCCGCCCGACCGAGGAGGAGTAAACCGGCGGTATAGGCCTTATTGCTGGTTTCTCAGACGGCTCCTGACGTCGTCGATCTTCCCTCCAACGCGGCATGCTTTTAGGAGCGGCTTTCGGTGCAACGGCAGATCCAGTTGGTTCCCATTTTACCTACTCACTGTAACCAGTTTTCGGTGGCCTGGGTGGAGCGTTGTGCCGACGACCAACTCTTTGCAGCAAGAAACTTGCCGCGCCGAGAGGATGAACCACTACAACCGCTAGGGATGCAGGGGCCGCCGTGACCCAGAGGCAGCGAGCTACCCACTGAGCCAACGACGCGGCCGCTACGTTGAGTACTACTGAAATCTAAGTTTTGTTTGCAATTTATTAAAATTAACTAACGAAATTTGATTGTTCCAGTAAGATTTGAATTGTGTTAGATGAGGATCGTGCAATTTCTGCAACGATACTTTATTTTATGCTTTTCTTAAACAACGAAGAATTAGGCACTGAAAATGTTTATTTATTTCTTCCCTATTATACATCTAACAATCAAACATAAAGAAGCAGCGAATAAATTACAGTACAGGATGTCAAATATAAATTATTCGAATCAAATACATCGCACGCGTCAAATAAATTACACGAATAGATAATCTATTATTATATAAAATACCAGATGAGGAATAGAACTCTACTGTTTTCCTTTTCGCATATAAAGTGCCAAACCAATGCCAGTGGAGACAGTAACTAGAACTGCCAACAGCAGACTGGCCCCGAGCAGCTCTGATTGGGTGACACAATATCCGCGGCTTCCGATTGGTTCCAAATGATGTGGGCGTGGCCTGCGTTGATGATGGGCAGGATGAATCAAACTAGAGGGAACGTCATCCTCTTTCAACTCGATGTCGGCCACTGAGAAGTTGGGTACACTGACGTCCCAAATGTGAGGGGCTACATCCTGAAAAAAAACAGTCTACAGTTACAGACTGTAGTCTACAGTCAGATGGGGCTCTCACTGTATTCTGAGCAGATCTTTTCTTCCTGGCAGGGTCGGAGCAGGTGGGTCTGGGGCACTCAGCCACTCCCGGTTCCTTGACGGTGATTTTGATCTGGCAGTTGAAGTAGAGGTTGGGTCGGTCTGCGTACTTGAAGGCGTGTGCCTCCTGGCCAGCCATCAGGTCGGTCGGGTACTCCAGATTGGCCAGCAGATGTTTGTCCAGCGAGCAGCCATCTTGGTCCAGCAACTGGATCACATCTCCGGTGCCATCGTCCACTTTGCAGTCATAGACCAGCATGCAGAAGGTGTTCTCTGCAATCAACTCTGTCTTGAAACCGATATGCTGAGAGAGAGGCAGAGGTACCAGTGTCAGTGTCGCAGGTCCATTTGTGGTAGATTTGCTGTCCAATCACAGTGAACTCTACTGGTTCCCCTGAAGCTGAGCCATCCAGGATTTCGTACCTGCACACTGGCATTGGCACTCCGATGCTGGCCACCTCTGTTGTCAGCATGCTGAATATGTACGTTAAGAAGTACTCAGTGCCCAATGACGTAAGAAAATGCCATACCTGACTTCCAAGTCCTGACTGACAGTCTTGTCGGCTTCCATGTAGAAGCACTTGATGTTGAAGGCGCGGTCGATCTTGGTCAGGAAGGTTTTGTGGAAACTGAGCACCACTGTGGCGCCCACGAACAGACCCACTGGGTTGAGGGAGCGCTCCCGTTTCACTCCACACTGGTCGAAGCCCAGCTCAAAGGTGATCTTCTGGTCTCCGGTGCCCTGCACACTGCAGCCGTCCTCAGCGAATTTGTTCTTCACGTACCTACAGGTAGATTTTGTTTTAGTTCTACGTGAGGAGAAAGCAGAATAACTTACACTTTTCCTTCAAAAGCATTCTCAGTGTTGAAGATAATGGTGATGCCCTGTGAGCCGCAGGCAAATTCCGGTTCTCCTGCCACTCCATTCTGGATTGGAATGGCCCAGCTGAGGCGCAACACACACAGCAGCACACACAGACTGAGGAACATGGCTGAGAGATCACAGTGGACTGGAAGACAAGATGAATCCACTGCCACATCTCTCGCTTTTATACCGAGAGTTTGTTCCGCAAAAAGTGACAAAATCTCGTTCTGGGCGCGAATCCCATCGCCATCAGACGCGAAAGAGGGTGTTTTACACGCAGAACAACGCCTATCAGACGCCACCATCTTGTCATGTCGTAATTGGCGTGTAAAACGCGATTTACAAGACGTTTCGCTCAATCAGAACCAGAATTCATTTGCGCGAAACTTTCGACTGGCCATTCTTTTACTTATTTGATTTCTAAACGTGCAATCCGCATGTTTCTTGCACTTGCTTGCCTGCTCAAGTTAAAAGCCTTGTCACTCACTTCCAAAGTGCAAAACATTGTATTCAGAGACAAATTGCTAATGAACTAATTGCTAATGCACGTAATCTACAAGTCTTCAGGGCTGACTTCCATTAACTGTATCCGAAACTCGACCACCTCTTACGTAAACGGTGAATCCATTAGATGTGGCAGTGTTGCCAGTGGCAAGTGAGGATGAGCGTTTGCGGCCTGGTCTGTCTGACACAATGGATGCTGCTCATTTTTCTTCTACTGTCTCTGCCATTCTATCTGTCAGTGTTGGTGGTTCTGGTGGCGAGAAGGAAAACAGAGCTGAAAAGCAGTTTCTTTCATATTTGCATATCTGCAGCAGTGGCTGACATAGGCAGCATGGTGTACGAGTTGAGTTTCCGAAGACTCCCGGCTACCTTCTGGCGCTACGTTCCCGCCTCCAGACACCTCATCGATACCACAGTAGGTGCAGCACTCACTCACTGTTTTTTCCTTACCTCACACCGAAAACCACAGCGTTGTATAGCCACGGTGAAAGGAAACTGTTTTAGTGGTTCCAAACGCTGAACAAGATGAACCGCTGGAGCTGGTACTACGTACAAGTGTTTGGAATAGCTGCTCTGTCTAAACCGGCTCACTGCTACTGTGTATGCCACCAC
>JASANB010005508.1:0-41243 GCA_030248155.1 Sabatieria punctata
AGCTAAATCAATGCAAAAAGTATGATTGCAAGTGTTGGGTACAATAAAAGCCTGAAATGGTAAAATTTTGGGTTGCAGAAACCTCAACACCGTTTAGTGGGTTAACGGCAAAGAAAGCAGAGAGCTAAAATTCTTACATTGATTCGAAAGTCTGAAGTCTACTGTACATGGAACCGATTGAACATTTTGAAACGCCGAATTGGTCGTTTTTTGAGCAAGAACGAGGAACATGAGAAAAACTCCACGAAAAATGCCCGTTTTCAGCAGTGAAGAAAGAATCAAACCTGTGGGGACCATGCCGAAGTAAGCGGAAAGAGAAAAAGCGGTGCTATATAGGTAACGAGTTGCGCTAGATTTTAAAGCTCTGGTTGAACAGTACCTGAACTGAATCTCTCCTTTTAGCAGAAATAAATGGCCATTGAAAAACGACGAATTCAGTTTTCGAGAGGAAAATGTCTTTAACGGCCGAATTAGCAAAAATGCATCTTATTCGATAGCTCAAGAGTCAGTCTCTGGGCTACTGTAATTTTAATAGTGAAATTTTATTTTAATTTTATATTAATATAATAGAACTAGCCGATTTTAATTTTAATTTAATATTAATATAATAGTCCCCTGTTAATTTTAATTTAGATTTAATATTAATACTATTAAATAACAATTTTAATAGTATTTTAATAGCATTTTAATAGTAGATTCTAAAATGCAGTCGAAAAGTTTTGGAGGCACTTCAGCGAATAGGTAAAACAACATCTTTTGCTTTTAGTTGCTAGTGTTAGACAAGAATTTTATCAGAGATGCACCTTAGAACCATTTTTTCTGTGGAAAACTATAACAATTCTTTTTAAAATGACTCTGTCTGACTGAACCTGGTTTTAAATTACATTCGAACACAAGCTACCCATAGAAAGAACTATTGATGCATAGTTAAAGAGAAAGCTTTGAAAGGAAAGACTGTTACATTGAGTATATACGTATGTAGATTCAGGTCCTTTTGTCATTCATGCCTATTAGTCAGAAAAGCTCCACTATTTCCAAGTGAATACACATTCGATATTCAGAGGGCAGTTAGAAATCTTCAATTTTCGTCTTTTTCTGAGGTAAAATTATGATTTAAATAGTATTGTAGGTAACTCCTCGATTGTCAAACAAGGTTTAACTATTAAAATGCTATTAAAATACTATTAAAAATAAATTTTAATAGTCAGCCCCTTTGTGTATTTTTAATTTAATTTAATATAATAGTAGGCCCTCTATTTTAATATTAATATAGATTTAATACTATTAAAAAGGCACTATTAATAATAGTTTTATTTTAATATTAATATATTTAAATAACAGTACTCTGGGCCAATCGAGTTTCAGTATTCAGACCCAAAAATGAAACTTTGGCGTGGAGGCCTCAAAGTTGGAGGACTAATACGTATGGATAGGTTATATAACCACCGCAAAGGATATCCCGATTCGACGCTCCACGCTCGAGATACGGCCTTCTGAAAATCGGTCCGCTTAACTATGGGACCAAAATTTCAAAATCGAATTTCTAGCGCACTAATCAGTATTGAGGCTTAAGAATTGGGGGTTTAGGGTAACTTTTAGAGTACTTTCAGAATCAACGGTCGAATTCCATTTTCAATGAAAAAAATTTTTTTCGACCCCCCTTGGAGCCCCCTAGCTCGTCTGGAACCCCCCCTACACCGTTTTTTTTTTATTTCAGAATATTGTTGCGCTATCAATTCCCTACAGTTTGGTAAAAGCCACATTTTCTAACCCGTGGAAGAAAGTGGTGAAATATGGCTTCAAAGTTGAAAAATCCTCAAATTTTTAGTTTTGGTTTTGGTTTGAGTAACTAAAAATTTGAGGATTTGTGAAAGTGAAGCCATATTTCACCACTTTCTTCCACGGGTCAGCCAATGTGGCTTATACCAAACTGTAGGGAATTGATAGCGCTACAATATTCTGAAATAAAAAAAACGGTGTAGGGGGGGGTTCCAGACGAGCTAGGGGGCTCCAAATGGGGTCGAAAAAAATTTTTTTCATTGAAAATGGAATTCGACCGTTGATTCTGAAAGTACTCTAAAAGTTACCCTAAACCCCCAATTTTTAAGTCCCAACACTGATTAGTGCGCTAGAAACTCCAGCAGGAAATTTTGATCCAGTACCAAAACTAAAAATTTGTGGATTTTTCAAATTTGAAGCCATATTTCACCACTTTCTTCCACGGGTCAGCCAATGTGGCTTATAGCAAACTGTAGGGAATTGATAGCGCTACAATATTCTGAAATAAAAAAAACGGTGTAGGGGGGTTCCAGACGAGCTAGGGGGCTCCAAAGGGGGTCGAAAAAATTTTTTTTCATTGAAAATGGAATTCGACCGTTGATTCTGAAAGTACTCTAAAAGTTGCCCTATGCCCCCAATTTTTAAGTCCCAACACTGATTAGTGCGCTAGAAATTCGATTTTGAAATTTTGGTCCCATAGTTAAGCGGACCGATTTTCAGAAGGCCGTATCTCGAGCGTGGAGCGTCGAATCGGGATATCCTTTGCGGTAGTTATATAACCCATCCATACGTATTAGTCGTCCAACTTTGAGCCCTTCACGCCAAAGTTTCATTTTTGGGGTCTGAATATGGCAAAGGACGAAGACTCGATCGGTTCAGAGACTGACTCTTAAATTACCAAACGGGGTCAATAGTAAAATAGAAATTTTACTACTATTTTACTAGTTTTTGGCGAATTTCAGCCAATATCTTGATTAATTTTGCACTAAGGTATGTGGGTGCAACTTCGTGACTCAGATTTTGCACATTTTTCCTCTAAACTTCTGGAAAACCTCGTATCACGATCAAATTCAGCAACTATTTGGCCCCAACATCGGTCAGTTATAAGATCTTGGCATAATTTAAGCAAAATTGGACCTTATGACTAGCAAAATCATAGTAAAATAGTAGTAAAATGAGTAAAATTATTAGTAAAAACAAAAATTGGTAAAATCGGAGCTGCTTGATAGTGAAACAAAAATAAAAATTGAAGAGCTGAATTTGTAGTAAATTTAGTAAGTAGTAAAATAAAGATCCACTAGTAAAATAACAGTACTCCACGGCAAGGGGGTGTACACACCCTACACCCCTTGGGTACGCCACTGGAAAAAAAGTTACAAAAAGTTGTGTATAGAAGAAAATAAAAGTACACACCTGTCAATTAACCTCTGAACGGCCCCTCTAATGAGGGCATCGTGATCGGCAACATCGTCCAAATCTGTCAGCCGCAACATGTATGTGGTGCCCGTCGTTTTGAACATCTTAACACGACGCTCGAATGTTCGTTCGAATTCAATGTGTCTGTCCAAATCGTCGGCTGCTCCGCCTCCGACTTGCTGCCCGAACGAGGGACCGGCGATCCACGAATCGGGGGTGTTAAAATTGGCCATAAACTCCTCGAACACGGGGTCGTCCTCATCATCTTCCCCCAAAACTGCGTCCCAGACAGGGTTGCCAGGTTGGGGGTTTTACCCCCAAATCTGGGGGTATTTTGCCACCGTTTGGGGGTGAAAATTTCATCTGGGGGTTGGGGGTACAAATCTGGGGGTATTTGGAAATTTTTTGGGGGTTGGGGGTATTTTGGGGGAATTTGCTAAAACTTTAGGGGATTTTTTGGGGGTTTCGGGATTTTTGAGAATTTTCTTCTTTGGACTAATGATCGAATGTTATTTTTTACCACTGATGAATCAAAGTACAACACATTGTTTGAAAAAATGTAATTTCATCGATCTGTGACCAAAAAAATCCAGGTTTGACATGTTGTATTCTGAACAACTTTTATGAGGAACTTTCAAAACTCTACGTTAGAAATTCTTTTGCAACAGTGAAAAAAATTAGAAATAATGCGTGGGTACTCGGCATTATATAAAAATGTATGTTAGAATCAACGTGAAGTAAACTAAAGCCATGTCATAACTTGAAACAAAATTTTAGAAAATTTTATCCATAATTCTGTAGTTTTCTTGCTGTCTGATGCCTGGTCTGATCGTAATTTGAGTGATTTGTTACAGAATTATAATTTACAATTTAGTTGTACATGTAATAAATTTAATTCTTTCTGTTTCTCACTATATCTATCTTATGCTGGAATGTGAAATTCAGCTTTTCCATCAGCTCTAAAAGTACATTTTAAATCTGGGGGGATTTTTAGGGGTATTTTGAAAAGTCTGGGGGTTTTCTGGGGGAATTTTTTCACTGATTTAGGGTTTTTTTGGTCTGCAGACCTGGCAACACTGGTCCCAGAAACTGTCCGTGCCGAATTGCGAAACGTCGGCGTCTGTTTGTTGGGCCGTCAAAAGGCAATATCTGCGCCAAATTCGAGACAATAGCGCTTCGTTTTGACTCCACACAACGTCCTGTGTACGTACGAATGCGTTTAGCTCACTCAACGATGCTTTCTCAACCCACTCCATAACTATGCGACCGACTGATAGCCCTCAAAAACTGAGAAATGGCAACCAAAAAGCAACCAGACAAGATGACGTGCAGTGGGCGGAGCTAATGACGCGATCTTCTTTCTCGATCTGCTATTGGTCGATTCGGAGGCGGGGCAAATTACTCCGCGCCGACGAGGGCGTAGCATCGCGACATAAAATAACACTATATTGCTTTCTCAAACTCGTGTGAAAAGAAGCTCCTCTGCTATTGAAACAAATTCACACAGTTGTAGAGCAAAATTTGATTGCACATACATTTATTTAGCTGATGGTTATTGTGTTTACCAACTTCGATCAGTCAAAAGTATTCGTTGGGAAGGAAATCCTTCATATATTTTCAGCGTCAAGTTCGATTCCCATATGAGGCAGAAGTTTTGCATCCGTAGTTGCCCGAAAGAGAACTCGCACTGACATGCACACCCCGTCTCGCTGTAGTTACTAAAAATAATAAATGAACAGAAGATAGAAAATAAAGGTAAATGAAGATAAAATAAAATAAAGCTGCGTTTTTGTTCAATTTGTGATTGTGCGTATTTTTATGGACCCAAAATTGTCTTTTACTGGACGGAATTCACGCCAGATACATACTACCAACTCACTGCACAGGTAAGAAATTTTTTCGAGTCAAACCCGTCGCGGTAATGTTTCAAGAAACCTTTTTAGAAGCAGCCTTCTAAAATTTATCCTTTAGAAATTTTAAAACTTATGTCTAATATTTATGTTTTTCTTCATTGCAGCAGAAATTGTACCCGAAAACTCGGCTCTGTCTAATGTCTTGCAGAGTGTCCAAACATGGGGCGAACTGCCCGGTTTTCTGGTTGTTGCGAAAAATGAGCAGCTGAAAAATTCGGTCTTGGAATCCTTGAAATTGTTGGGCACTTTTCCGGTCGTGCACACAGCAACCGAGGTCGATGACAGAGATAAGGTGGCCTATTTTTCGGCTGTAGATGCTGTTGAAGCTATTTACTCTATGATCGAAAATGAAAAGCGAAAGGCAAGAGAGGCCACAGTGACAGTAACTGTTTTTGGACTTGGTGCACAAATTTCTGATGAAGAACTGTTGCAAAAAATGGCCACTTTCGGTGATGTATACAAAATATACCGGTGCAGGTATTCTGAGAACTCAGAGTTAGCAGGAATTGAAAACGGCATTAGACATGCTTTCTTCAGAAGCCAGCCGAAGCGAGTCATTGCGGCTGTGATTTTCGTGGTGGGCTGTAAGTGCTACATCAAGTACGATGGTCAAAAACAAGGTCTAAAGCAGTGTTGTGCCTAGCTAAAATTTCTAAAACTCGGTAAGTATTCAGTAAGTAAATCCAGATTTTTTGAAATTCAGTAAGTACGAGTAAGTACTGGATTTTTCAAAGAAAACCCGGTAAGTACTCAGTAAACAATTCAGTAAACTCGGTAAAACCTTCAAAATTCAAAAATATACAATTTCTCTGAAAATGTTTACCTGATATAGCTTTTAGCTGCTAGAATCCTTTTTCAGTGCTGATTCATGAGTTTAATATAATGCAGCTCAACTTTTCAGAATTTTAATCATGTATTGTGTTATTTCACTTTTTATTTATTGTGCTAATTGGCATGCATGGAAAATCTTAAAATATGCACGCTATACATAAGTGACTTTAGATGAAAAGCTTAACCAAATTGGTAGGTGAAGATTTCTTCTAATTTCCGCCATTTCCTCACAGTTCATCAGACTGATGCAAAAAACGTCAATCAAAATATAGCTAATAGTAGTAGATATACATTGTACATAGTTTCTACTTCTATTTCTATAATCTTCGCGTCTGATAGTCTGTTTGCAATTCTGCCGCGCAAAGAAAGCTTAGATTATGCAACAAGCAGTGAAAATTGCAAAAAATTGGCAAAAATTCTGTGTTTTCGTCATTAGCAGATCTATTAGCGAAAGAAAAACCACATATTTTCTTGCACAGGTGCGGCGAGCTACCTATTGCAGAAGCTTTTACTCAGTAAACAACTTAGTAAATTACCGAGTACCGAGTTTACCGAATATTTTTCTAATTGAGTAATTCAAAATTGAAACTCGGTATTCAGTAAGTAAAATTAAGAAAAATTTTTACCGGTAAGTAAAAGTACTTACTTTAATTCAAAATAACTAAGTACCGAGTAACTTTTACTCAGTAAATTTACTGGGAACAACACTGAGAAGCCACTACCTTCGCAAAGGTAGGCCAAGTCGAGTGTACGGGAGATAGTCAGTGGTACGGTACAGGGTAGTAGTACAGGGTACGGTACACGACCGTAAAATGCAACTGGCACTAGCTAAATTGGAAGAGCAATGTTTTAGTGATGTCTGGCGGGATCGACATCCCTCTGACCAGCATTACAGCTACCACAGGGGAAACATTGCCTGCAGCCGTCTAGATAGACTGTATGCTGCTACTGAAACGCAGCGTTTTATCTCTGATGTTCAGTATGAACCGAAAACGCTCACTAGTGACCATTGCTTGGTGTCTGTACAGCTGCAGAAGCCTGGATTTGTCCGCTGGGGCCATGGATACTGGAAATGTAATAATAATCTACTATCCAAAGAATTGCTGACTTCACGTCTGGAAGCTTTCTGGTACTATTGGAAGCTGCAGAAACCGCTGGGTGCTCACCTACTAAAGTGGTGGGATCTAGCAAAGGCCCACTTTAGGCGCATAATAAAAAAGTTTGGCCGCGAGGAAGCCAGGCTAAATGGACGTACTAGGGAGTCAGAGGTGCGGCAGCTTCTCCAGGAGCTTGAATTTGAACAGCAAAACCATGGCACAGACAGAACTGCTGAGCAGAGTCGTCTGCAACGAGAACTGCATCACATTACGCAACAACGTGTTGCTGGTCAGTTTATTCGGGCCAGAAAAACTGAGATGACTTGCGAACAGGGCAGTGCGCAGTGGTACAAGCGATTCGAACAGAAGTCAGGCGAGTCGCGCTGCATCACAACGCTGGTGACCGAGAACGGCCAGGTGCTGAATGACCAATCAGACATTATGAGCGCTATTTGCCGATTTTATGCCAATCTATACACCAGTGAGCCTACTGATGCGAGCGCTCAAGAGAATCTCCTGCTCAAAGTTTCTAATAAACTGTCAAACGCTGACAGGAATCGATGTGAAGGATTCATATCAGAGAAGGAAGCGCTGCAGGCGCTAAAAAGCATGCAGAATAATAAATCTCCTGGGTACGATGGTCTTGGTAAAGAGTTCTATATGAACTTTTGGTACCTGATTGGCAGAGACCTGGTTGAAGTCTTGAATGCGGTCTGGTTCTCTGGCCAACTGTCGGAGACAATGAAAGAAGCAACAATTGCGCTGCTGTACAAAAAGGGCGACTCTAGATCACTCAAAAATTGGCGCCCAATCAGTCTGCTTAACAGCGTGAGCGCAAGTTAGGTGGCCAAAGTAAGGTTTTATCAGCAACAGTGCATAGCAAGAGACTGATCAAAGGCAATTGAGCGCGTCAGTAACTTTACAATTAGACTGACCTAAACTGCCGAACACCTGAATTTACATAGGACGTGTTAGGAGCGTTATCACAAAATTACGCAGTACTGCACACTACACTGTACTACCGACACTCCTCCTTGATAACGCAAAAATCACCTACATAAAGAAGAGCTAAAACCAAGAGAAGCTACTAAATTACTGGCTAGGCTAGGCTACACACCAGTAGAATAAAGTGATTACGCAGACACAACTTATCACAGAACATGTGTTTACGACTAGGGATGGGACCGGTATACGGTATTATACGGTATCATACGGTATTATACGGTATTTTTGGCTATACGGTATTATACGGTATACGGTATTTTTTATACCGTATAATACCGTATAATACCGTATAGTTGTTAAAACGGAATCAGCCAGATTTTTGCAGTAAATTCATGTCATTTTCGCGCTTTTAAAGGTGCCAGTACCGTTTTTTGGTTTTGTAAGCAATGTTATCGGTTAGAAAAACACAAAAATCTACTTTTATGGCAGTTTTTTGGCTTCCTAGAAATGGAAAATGTGATAGTACTTGTCAAATGTTGAGAAACCTGCAATTTTGCTTTTGAATAAAATCAACATATCTTTGGTTAGCATTTCACTAATTTGCAGTGAAGCAAATCTGTCCAACCAAAATAGATACAGTTGATATTTACAATAGGCATAATTCAAAATAAATTCAATATATTGTCGGCTCAGCTTCAAAACTTTAAATAAACAGACAGTAGTACTTACAAAACAGATAACAGTAAAAAAACTGCCGTGTTTTTCACAGGAAAGGCCGACCAAAAAAATAATTTATGTTTTTGACCAGAACTTGGCGATATACTGGCGTAACTCGGTGTTTTGAAGCGTTTTCAGCATACTATACGGTATACGGTATTTTACGGTATTATACGGTATCGAAAACACTATACGGTATACGGTATACGGTATTTTTATACCGGTCCCATCCCTATTTACGACACAAGTCTTCCACCGGTGGCTGTTGTTGTGACTGGAGATAGCGTGTACTCGTGACTCGGTTGTTGTTGCTCCTCCTGAACCTGACGAACCTGGCGATTGACTAACTCAACTGGCCGAAGAGCTAGATCATGAACCGCTGGAGGAACTTGAAGGACTGCTGGTGCCACTGGCTTCTCAACTGGTTGCCGAATGACCGCGGGTACGTCTGGTTTGCACCGAAACCCTTCACGCTGGAGACGAGGTACAGCTGCACGCTCCTCCTCCTCCGGCTGTACGAGGCGATCAGCGGAAACGGAAACGAGAGCACGGGGCAGGTTAGACAAACTAACCGGTTTACCAGCTGGTGTCCCTACGCGTGAGGGACATCCGGAGCCAAGCGAGATGGGTTGTTTTTGTATCTGGTCTCCACCATCATGCGACCAACCAAGGCGAACCGAACTGACGGTGTCTACAAGAACGGGATCAGCCTTCAAATACAAACGACATGATACCTGACCGTTCCGGGCCCCTACTGTCTGTTGAGAGGGGCATCCATTCTGCGCGACTGTAGAAGCAACAATGCCGTCTGACTGAGGTCCAGACACATCTTCGTTGCTGGAAGCACGATCCAAACACGCAGAATCAGCCACCTCAGCACACAGAACAAAAGTGCTGGAACCGACCCAGGCATCAGCGAGACGGACAGGCCCACAGGACAACGTCTGCTGAGGTGCACCGAAGTGAAGAACGATCACGCGACATCTGGCACGGGAGTACACCGCCGCCTCGTCCGACTCCTCAGCTCTCGGCGCTGCTGTAGCCACCTGCCTCATCTGTGCACCTTGCCATGACTGCTGCTTCCCTTGCTGCATTACCACCTCTGCCATTCGCACGCACAACACCGGCCGAGCATACTACGCCATAGCTGCCGCAGGTGTGTGGGGGTTTACCTCAGTAAACCACAATAGAAGAAAGCCAGGGGGCTGGGCCCATAACCTAACAGCGTGAGCGCAAGTTAGGTGGCCAAAGGAAGGTTTTATCAGCAACAGTGCATAGCAAGAGACTGATCAAAGGCAATTGAGCGCGTCAGTAACTTTACAATTAGACTGACCTAAACTGCCGAACACCTGAATTTACATAGGACGTGTTAGGAGCGTTATCACAAAATTACGCAGTACTGCACACTACACTGTACTACCGACACTGCTAACTTGTGATTACAAGATTATAAGCAAAGTGCTTGCCTCTCGTTTGAAAGGCGTAATGCCGAATTTGGTACATGTCACACAGTCATGCGGCATAAGTGGCCGCAGCATGACCGACAATCTGGTGTTATTACGAACACTGCAAGAATACAGCGCATTCAAGAAGGAAGGTGTTTGCCTTCTTGGCTATGACTTTGAGAAGGCGTTCGACAGAGTGGACCAAAACTGGATGTTCTCTGTCCTGAATTGTATGAATTTTGGTCCTGTCTTTCAAAGATGGATAATGGCTATATACGCAGGAATACAGGCAAAAGTCCAAGTCAATGGGCTTTGTACAAAGTCTTTCCGTGTCACTCGTGGCATCAGACAGGGTTGTCCAGTGTCAATGCTGCTATTTGTACTGCAGGCAGAGCCCTTAGTAGAAGCAGTCCGACAAAACCAACGAATTCGCGGTTATCAGTTTCCATTTTACTCGGGGTTAGGCGAGCTAAAGTGCCTTTCATATGCTGACGACAATGTGTTCACATTGAGTTGCCCTCAAGACCGCAGACATCTAGAGTCTGAACTAGAAAATTACAGTCGAGCGAGTAGTGCTAAAATCAATGCGGCCAAAACAGAAGCAGTAGTGCTTGGACAGCTACACCAGTCCGCAGTCGATACAATCCCTCCACACTTCGTAAAACCAGCGATGAAAGTGCTTGGGGTATTTGTGGGCGATGGCCAACACGAGAAAAATTGGCAGGCAGCTACCCAGACCGTCAGCGAACGGATTGCTAGTGTAAAGAAGGAAAACCTCTCTCGGCCTGACCGCGTCAAATTTATCAGTGTTTATGTCTTGCCTACACTTTATCATATCATTCCCTTTGAACCACCAACGTCAAGGGATGTAAAGCAAATTGAGAGAAAAATAATTGATTTTGTGTGGGATTATCCGGTATGGCGACCAATTAAAACAGACACATTGGGCCGAAAATGGGAAGATGGTGGGATGCGGCTCCCACGTCTGCAGTTTCGAGTGCAGACTATCTTCCTAAAGTTGCTGAGTCAGCTGATTGAGGGTTGCGCCAAAGAAAAGAGAAGAGTATGGTGGGCCCAGCTAGTCTTTTGGCTGGGAAGAAGCTTGCCGAACGCTGCTCAGTTTTGCTCTGTCATTACCGAAAATAAATATCTACACGCAGAAAGGCAGGCTGTGTCAAAGAGTCAGTATGTTAAAACCTTCTTGAACTGTTATGAGCTGGTCGGAAGGTTGTTTCCGGCCATTAGATGGCATCAGTTTAACTCAAAGTCAGTCTACTGGAGCCTACTCAATCTTGGCTCAACCTCTGTTGCCTGCATTGACCGAGAACCGTATTTAGATTGGGACAAAATCTGGGTTCAAATTCTTCACAAGCAATTGCCCAGTTGGGAACGAATCTTAAGCTACAAAATTGTACACAGGGCGCTGCCTTTTCGGTGTATAATCCCCGAAAATGGCAACACGCGCTGTGTTGCCTGTGGCCTATTGAATGGCGATAACCCTAGGCATTTTTTCGGTAAATGTGCAAAATACTCAGAACTTAGACGCAGGTTGCAAACAGCTGTGCGCGGTCTCAGTCAGAGTGTCAGTTTCAACTGGGACACCATCAGATCTAATGGAGGCCTTGGGCCTAATCTGACTGCACAAGTACTAACTTCTCTGCGTACAATATGCGCGGTGTACAAGTCAGTGTTATGGAGCGAAAGAGCAAACGCTCGATCAATTGACCCTAATCTTTACCAGCCACATAATGATGCTTTAGATAGCAAAATAGCAAGAAGGTGCGAGAAGATCTTGTCAACTACTTTGCACTAGCCAGACCGTGCCGAATATAAATTGCTCAGCCTGGATTTACTGTACGAAATTGGCAGTCGGCCATAAACGGCGATCAGCAATGATAAATTGGCCTTCCGCCTAAAAGCGATGCGCAATAAATTGGCTTTAACTGGCTTTCCGCCTAGCAGGCGATGGGCAATAAATTGATTTTAGCTGGCTTTCCGCCTAACAGGCGATGGGCAAGGAATTGATTTTAACTGGCTTTTCAGCCAACAGGCGATGGGCAATAAATTGATTTATCTGGCTTTCCGCCTAAAAGGCGATGGGCAATAAATAATTGGCTTTCCGCTTTAGAAGCGATGGGCAATAATAATTGGCTTTCCGTTTTAGAAGCGATGGGCATGATAATGAGTTTGCTGTATCTGTCTGTATAATGCTGTCTGTCTTTTCTAGTACTGGTTCTGCAATTTCCACCGTTGTTTGCTGGCAATAGCGCTTTGGATTCATTACCTGCAACCCTGTTTCTGATAATCACTCTGAACGGAACTGCCTCTGATGTTTACTGCTATTTGGACCTTAAGGTGGGTTTATACTTTGTCCGCTGTCCGCGCGCGGACACAGATGTTGTCAGCGCGCGGACACCCTCCGCCATGTCCGCGCGCGGACACATGTCCGCGCGGACAAGTGTCCGCTTGTGTCCGCGTAGTGTCAGCGGCGGACAAAATGTTTTTTGAAAATAGTAAAAAAAGAAAAAAATAATTGAATTTAATTGAACATGCGTTTTGTTCAAACCTGATGTCTACACTGCTTTGTTAGACATAAATTTATCAAGTTAACTCCAAATTCCAAAGACTAACGATTAAGCGCTACTGAACTAAATTGTTTAAAATTTTGAAGGTACAAAAGCCATATATGCAGAGGTTGACTGGAGGCGAGGGTGCCTGTCTGCTGAAAATGCAGTAAGACACACGATTTTATACATGCAGATGAAGAACTATACATAATTATCACATACGTAGGTACGTAGAAGTTAACAACAGCATAAGAAAGTTTTTCTACGCATAATTTATAAATATGTATATATTTTATAATTGTTTCCTGCAAAAAATCTACTAAAAATTGCTGGAGATGGTAGAGTCGGCCTGAAGGGGTACATAGCTATAGCTCAAAGACATCAGAGCTCAAAGGTGGCAACCCGCGTCAGCACCCTGCCGCAGGTCCATACATGTAACAGGTCATCCGCCGAAGGCGGAGGGGGGTTGGGGGGTCTGGTCTGGCGTCGGCCGGGGCGTCTGAGACAAAACTTTGGGAGGGGGTTGGGCACTAAAAAACGCTCAAAAACATACATGTAGGAGGGGGGGTTTTGGGGGGGGTTTAGCCCCCCCCCCCAGGCCCGATTTTCGGCAAAAAAACCCCCCCAGCCGAATTCTGGGGGGGGGGGTTCTGAAACCCTATTTTGGGTTACAAACTGCTAAAATTCAGGGTTTCAAGACTTATATACCGTAATTTAGCATTTCAAAAGCCCTAAATAGGGTTCCGGAACCCTAGTTAGGGTTTCAGAAACCCAAAGTAATGCCTCCGGAACCCTATTTAGGGTTTCAGAAACACTAAATAGTGTTCCGAAACCCTGTTTTGGGTACCTGAAAGCCTAAATAGGGTTCCGGAGCCCTAATTTGGGTTTCAAAAGCCCTAAATAGGGTTCCGAAACCCTGTTTTGGGTTTCTGAAACCCTAAATAGGGTTCCGGAACCCTAATTTGGGTTTCTGAAACCCTAAATAGGGTTCCGGAACCCTAATTTGGGTTTCTGAAACCCTAAATAGGGTTCCGGAACCCTACTTTGGGTTTCAAAAACCCTAAATAGGGTTACGGAACCCTAATTTGGGTTTCACAGAGACTAAACAGGGTTTCTGGAGGCCCAAATAGGGTTCCGGAACCCTAATTTGGGTTTCACAGAGACTAAACAGGGTTTCTGGAGGCCCAAATAGGGTTCCGGAACCCTAATTTGGGTTTCACAGAGACTAAACAGGGTTTCTGGAGGCCCAAAGTAGGGTTCCGGAACCCTAATTTGGGTTTCAAAAGCCCTAAATAGGGTTCCGGAGCCCTAATTTGGGTCTCAAAAACCCTAAACAGGGTTTCAGTGCCCTAATTTTTGTTTCAAAATCTCTAAATAGGGTTCCAGATACGCATTTTAGCTCTATTCTGTCGAGTAAAATAGAGCTTTTTTGCATGTTTTAAAGCAAAAACATGTTTTTTGCACGTTTTTAATAAAAAATAGGATTTTCTGCACATTTTAAACCAATAAATAGGGTTTTATAGGGAATTTTTGCACTTCTGACAGGATTTTTACCGGATTTTTAGTCCTCAAAACCCTGTTTTGAGCCCAAAAAAGGTCGCTAAAACCCACTTTTGGACACCAAAAAAAGGTCGCTGAAACCCCCTTTGGAAATAGTGCTGAAACCCTATTTTGGATCTGGAAAAAAACCCCCCCAGCCGAAAACCCAGCTACATGTATGCTCAAAAATCGAAAAAAATCGCAATTTTTGGGCTAAAAATCGTCAAAAATCGCTATTTTGGGCTGAAATACAGCTAAAAAGTGCTGTCTTACAGCCAATATTGGCAATTTTTGTGTCTGAAATTGCAAAAAAATCGCTAAAATTTGCTCAAAAAATTACTTGCCAGAAAAATCGTAGCGGGGGTCGTGAAAATCATCGTCTCGGGGGTCCCCCATCCGGCGGGGGGAGTCTGGCCTAAGTCGGGTGTGGGGCAGACCTCTCAACACGTACAGTATGCGCAGGTCTACTATGCAATGTGTCACGTAGCAAGTATGTATGTAGTACGTACATATATGGGTCTGGGTGGCCATACCCCATAACCTGCCGAACCGATGCCTATACGCACCACCCCTCAATCTTCGATCGCTCTTAACAGTTGCCAGCCAGCGCATACCTGCTCGGCCACTCGCACACCCAAACTTTGGTGACATACTGTATTTTCGGAAACCAAATTTGCAGAACTTTCTCGACGTTTTTTGGTTAGTAGCAATTGTCAGTTCGGCGACTCTTTTTAGAATACATGTAACAAGGAGTCCCAGGGTGTGCATCCCACCCGACTTAGGTCCGAGACCCCTTGATCGGGGACCCTCCTCCGAGACCATTTTTCCGACCTCCTTCCAATTTTTCTTGGAGTTGATTTCTAAGATTCTGAATTTTTTTAGAGTTTTAGACACTAAAATTGCTAAAATCCGCTGTAAAACAGCAGTTTTAGCAGTATTTGAACCCAAATTAGAGATTAGATTTATTGAGGATTTTTAGCCAAAAAATCGGACTTTTTGGCTTACCACCCCCTCAGCCTCCTTCAGGCGCTCCTACCCCACTCAGGAATTGAAAATTCTACCTCCCCTCAGCCGAAATTCTAGCCCATGTCTGCTACCAAACTGTCATTAATCACGTTTTCAATGCGGCTCAGGCTGTCAAAGTTGTCTGCGACAGTCAGAGAACGGGTTCGAAGCTTTTACAATTTCAATTTGGTGCAGCCGCTTCAGAAACTTGCCATGATTTCAGTTTGATCGGTAGGCAAAACATACAGTACGTACAATGTTCTTACACCGTCTCTTTTTTGTTGTTTTCTCTTGATTTGACCTAATCCTAACAGCTCCGCAACCGCAGCATCAAACGTGATAAAATTGTGAACTCAGACTCACAAGCTCAAACAGCCGTAATAGCGACGCGGACAAAGTGTCAGTTGAAATTTTTCAACTCGCTCGGCGGACAGAAGCGGACACGCGCTGACACCGATTTTGTGTCCGCGCGGACAAAGTATAAACTGTCTGGCGGACACTCGTGTCCGCTCCGCCAAAGTATAAACTGCTGCGCGGACAACCTGTCCGCTTGTGTCCGTTTTGTCCGCGCGGACAAAGTATAAACCCACCTTTACTTGGAATGGCAGAACTATCGCCACTGTACGTAGTACAGTACAGCGCCTGACTACAATGTAATGCTAAACTGTCCTGTCTGCCTGATTCCGTGGCAATCTCAGACACTCCTTCTCAACTGGGCACTAGACACTGCTGCCACTATTTCTTCTATTTTGTTGATTTTGTTCCTGTTGCTGTTGTTTGTACAATGGAAACAGTTAATTACAAATAAAATATATCTAATATTTATGTTTTTTTTCTTTTTGAAGCCCCCTGTTAAAAGGGACATTTGTTATTCCAACTCACGTCCATGAGACTATCGTGCAACAACCTGACTGGTCCAGGCTCCGCCAAATTAATTAAAGGTTGAAAATGAAAAAATAAAAAGTAGAAAATGAAAACCGAAAAGTAAAACAGAAAATGAAAAGTACAAATGAAATATAGAAAATGAGAAGTAGAAAGTTAAAATAAAAAGTAGAAAATGAAAATCAGAAGAGTAAAAATGAAAAGTAGAAAACAGAAAAGTATAAATGAAAAGTAGAAAACAGAAAAGTAGAAAACAGAAAAGTAAAAATGAAAAGTATAAAATAAAAAGTAGAAAACAGAAAAGTAAAAAATGGGCGGGGCCTAATTATTTCGACCAATCAGATTTTGCGCGACAGTGTCACGGGAGGTACTACTCCGGAACCCTAATTTGGGTTTAAAAATGTCTAAAGAAGGTTCCAGAAATGCATTTTAACTGCATTATGTCGAACAAAGTGGGTTTTTTTGCACGTTTTAAAGCAAAATTTGCTTTTTTTGCACATTTTAAATAAAAAATAAGTTTTTTTCCAAGTTTTAAAGCAAAAATAGGGTTTTAAACGGTATTTTTGCACTTCAGACAGGATTTTTACCCCATTTTTAGTCCTCAAAACCCTGTTTTGAGCCCAAAAAAAGGTCGCTGAACATACATGTAGCTGGGTTTTCGGCTGGGGGGGGGGTTTCCAGATCCCGAATAGGGTTTCAGCGACCAATTTTTAGTGTCCAAAGGTGGGTTTCAGCGACCTTTTTAGGGACCCCTAAAAGTCAGTTTTGCCTTCCATCCAATGGACAGCTACCATGCATGTAGTTGGGGGGGGAACAGACATGGGCAAAGGGGGGGCTGAGGGGGGTTGGCCCCCCTCAGGCTCTGACCTACCCCCCCTCAGCCGGCCGCTACCCCCCTCAGGAATTTTTTTGAAGATTTTCTATAGAAAATATATGCCTGGATTAGGTGTAAATGAGCTCAGAATAGCTTATTTTAACGTATTTTGATGAAAAATAAGCCAAAAAACCTTGATTTTAGCCAAAAATCGGACTTTTTGGCTTACCACCCCCTCAGCCCCCCCCTCAGGCGCTCCTACCCACCCTCAGCCCCCCTCAGGAATTGAAAATTCTACCCCCCTCAGCCGAAATGCTAGCCCATGTCTGGGGGGAATGGGGGGTATTGCCCCCAGGCCCGATTTTCGGAGAAAATCCCCCCCCAGCCGGATTCTGGGGGGGAATTTTTTGAAACCCTATTTTGGGTTTGTAAACCTGCAAACAGGGTTCCAGAAGCCCTGATTAGGGTTTCAGAAACCCAACTTGGGTTCCAGAGCCCTAGTTTGAGTTTCTGAAACCCTAAATAGGGTTCCGGAACCCTAATTTGGGTTTCTGAAACCCTAAAGAGGGTTCCGGAGCCCTACTTTGGGTTTCAAAAACCCTAAATAGGGTTCTGGAACCCTGTTTTGGGTTTCTGAAACCCTAATTTGGGTTTCTGAAACCCTAAATAGGGTTCCGGAACCCTAATTTCGATTACTGAAACCCTAAATAGGGTTCCGGAACCTTAATTTGGGCTAAACCCTAAATAGGGTTCCAGACCCCTAATTTGTGTTTCTGGAGGGCCAAAATAGGGTTCCGGAAACCTAGTTTGGGTTACTGAAACCCTAAATAGGGTTCTGGAACCCTAATTTGGGTTTCATGAGGCCCAAAATAGGGTTCCGGAACCTTAATTTGGGTTTAAAAATGTCTAAAGAAGGTTCCAGAAATGCATTTTAACTGCATTATGTCGAATAAAATGGTTTATTTTGCACGTTTTAAAGTAAAATTTGCTTTTTTTGCACATTTTAAATAAAAAATAAGGTTTTTTCCACGTTTTAAAGCAAAAATAGGGGTTTAAACGGTATTTTTTGCACTTCAGACAGGATTTTTACCCCATTTTTAGTCCTCAAAACCCTGTTTTGAGCCCAAAAAAGGTCGCAGAAACCCACTTTTGGACACCAAAAAAGGTCGCTGAAACCCCCTTTGGGCATAGCCCTGAAACCCTATTTTGGATCAGAAAAATTCCCCCCCCCCAGCCGAAAACCCAGCTACATGTATGAGCTAATCAGGCTAACGAGATGGTCGTTATGTAGTGCTCTGTAGTCAGAAGGAGAGCTAATCAGGCTAACGAGATGGTCGTTATGCAGTAGAATTATCGGTTTTGGTTACGGATTTATTCAACTATGTAGCTTGGTCAAGGCAGCTAGGAGCCATGTCGCTCATTTTCTGTCTTATTCTGCTGGCTGTCCTTCATTCACCGACAGGTAGGGAGAGTTTCTCTGCTCTACCAAGGGAATCTATTGGAAGCCCTGCTTCCATTGAACGGAAGCTCGGTTTTCGACGCGAATTTACTGTTTGGAAACGGTATAGCATGCCAATTACGGTTTGATTGCCGCAGCGACGATTTGATGAAATATACGAGAAAACAGGGCCTTCGGTAGGGCGGCTAATCTGTTAACTTAAGCTGTTTTTCTTCAGAGGCATTGGTCAAGTACAAACTGGCAGTGAAGAATGCCAGAGCACCCAATGTGACGGTGATCGAGTGGTTGTCTGGTGTAGAGCACCCGATACATTGCGCCCGCAGGTGCAGCTCGACTCTAAACTGTCGCAGCTTCAGTCATAACAGGCAGGGCCGTCGCTGTGTGCTCCAAGCCAGTAATACCGACACACCGAATGCAGAGTTCATATCGGCATCCGGCTTCGATTTCTATCAAAGGGATCCCGCTCTTAATTTTCAACCCGGTTCGTTTGACTGCGCCCTACCTATTAGATTACACTAATTGGTGCTAAGTACCAAACTATTTGTGACCCCAACCCGACTTAGACCAGACCCCCTCCGGATGGGAGCCCTGGAGACGATTTTTCCGACCCCCTCTGGTTATTGTGGCAAGTAATTTTTTGAGCAAAGTTTGCGATTTTTTACAATTTCATTCAGACACAAAAATTGCCAAAATCGCCTGCAAAACACCACTTTTTAGCCAACATTAGTGATTTTTTGACGATCTTTCGCCGAAAAATTGCGATTTTTTCGATTTTGAGCGTTTTTATTGTTCAACCCAGTCCCAAAATTTGTTCAGAGCCTCCGGCCGGCGCCAGACCCCCAACACCCATGACCTGCTACATGTATAATCCAGCCATTCTCCGGTAACTACAGAATTTCAGTGCTCAAGGCCCAGTGCGATGCCCTTTCGGAACCACATTTCTATGAGACTGATAGTACAGCCTGTTTCGTGGTAGGCGCTAAGACCAGTGGATGGACGGCAGCTCTGCACAGCTGTACGCAGTTCCCCCACGGCTACCTGGCGCGCGTATTGGTTAAGCCTGAGCTGGCTGGAATCAAAGCACTGATCAGGACAATGCAGGTTTTGTTCTCTCGCAGTCGGGCACTTAACGCCGTTTATGCTACGGTACCTAATCTAGTTGAAACATACAAGCTACCGGAACTATATATGGTAACCTGACGTTTGGCCACTGTGGTGGTACTACAGGTACTAAAAAGAAGAAGATAGTTATTCAAAATGAGTGAATATAGTTTAGATAGTTTGTAAAGGCTGTACAGCTAGGTTTCACTGCCGAATTGCGAAGGAAACTAACTGGTAAGCACGCGGTTTTAGTGCTTATGACTATCTAGTTAGTACTAGCCAAATCTAGACTGCTCATTAGTCATTAGCTTACTAGACAGCCCTATTAGTTCTTTTCTTGTTGCTTGTACAGTATGAGCAATTTTTGCCTCGCATTCAAACACATAGTACAGCCAGGGATGCCTACCAAATTCAAACTTTGAATTTGATGTGGTATGGTATAGTACTGGCTAATTCAGTTTGAATTTGGTTGGTATGATTTTGGTATGAATTTGGTACAGTAGTGGTAGTTTGCTGTGATAATGTCATAGAAGCCTTTGGAAATTATGCTTAATCCTCCTTTCTTGAGTTTTTTCCAATCAAAACATGCAGAAAGGATAGGGTATATATTTTGACGCATTTGAAAAGTGTTATGAATATAGCCAACAAGCTAGTACTAAAATGAAAACGCCATACCAAAATCAAAATTCTAGTACTAAAATTATCTGGTAAAGGCGTTTGATTTTGATATGGTATGGTATAGTATAGAAGGAGCTGTTTTGAATTTGGTTTGGTATGGTACTATAACGGTTCCACTCGGCAATGGCAGCAACTTCTGGAACAGGCTTGGTAGTTCGAGCTCAAGCGGCGAGACAGAGTGACGATTTGGAGCAGCTTTGTGTGCTTGTGCCAGAACCAAGACCGGTTTAGGGTTTTATGCGCTTCCAGATACAACACAACACACGGGCGCGTAGACAGTTTAGGCGACCGCGCTAGAGAGCTACCAAACAACACAACAACGCTGGTCGGCCAGAGCCTACAGGAAACCCAGCGCTACAACACACAGCAGCGTACAGAGTCATCGCAGCAGCGGCCCAATCGATATCTGACAGGCCTCTGTGACGGAAGTGGGCGGAGCTAGATCCATCAGTCTGACAGTCCAGCCGCAAACCAACGCCGGAGCCCAAACAACAGTCCTGCCCGATAGCAATTGCAGGCCATTCGAGCTGGGGACGTTACAGAACTAGTACTAAATTCAAAGTTTGATTTTAGTACTAGTACAATTTTGGTATGGTAGGCATCCCTGAGTACAGCTCTAGCTTGGTACTGGCATAGATAGCTTACGCATTGCAAAACAACATTACATGTAGCTCTTGTTTACTGGCTATCTTCGCTACCATCAGCTGATTTCTTACTAGGCCGTTTTGAATAAAATAATGCCGGCACAGTTGGTTGGTTAACTATACAGTGTACAGATGATTTTCGCGGGCATATATCTCGACCGTGGAGCGTCGAATTGGGAATTCCTCTGCAGCAGTTGAATAACTCATCAAGTCGAATTAGTGTGCCAACTCACAGCCCTCTACGCCAAACTTTCAACTTTGGGTCTGAATAGGGCCAAGACTCGATCGATCAGCTACACAAAGTGGAAAGGTTTCAGATAAGAAGTTCGAAGTGTCTGGACAAGTATTCACCGTGCACTAAGAATGAAGACTGCTCATCTGACAAAACAACTGCTGTCACTGGATGCACTTGTGAAGCTGGAAAGGGGCCGTCCATAAACTACGACGTTCAGAGAGGGGGGGTGGGGGTACCCCGAAAAACGTCGCAGAACGTCGGAGGGGGGGTGGGGGTTGAGGCAAAACGTTGACGTATTTTTGGCCTTTTTGTTGAGGTTTGGCGATTGCAGAATAAGCAAGAATGCAGAGAAAGTCAAACGGTTTTTGACACATTTTTGTAGTTGTACAACATACAGTATGTTAGCGTGATTTGTACAGGGTGTGCAAAAAAAACAACCCAGCAGATTTTTTACTGTAGCAACCGTAAATCCCAACCGATTTGAATAAATCTTTTTTGAATGAAAGACAAATAAATTATCGATTGGTAGAGTTTTCATTAAGATGCTCAGCTTGGTTCTCGAGATATTTGCCCTCAAATTTGAAACACTGATTTTGGCAACGAACAAGAGTGATTATAACAACCCAGCAGATTTTTTACTGTGGCAACCGCAAATCTCAACCGATTTGAATGACTCTTTTTTAACTGAAAGTTAAATAAATTCTTGAAAGATTGGTGAAACGAACTGGTAAATACGTATGTGCACAGGCATAAATTTTTCTATTATTCATTTGTGATTACGCAGTCAGAAAAGCAGCTTCAGATTTTGAACGAAAATTCGAAAATTTTATTTCGGGGGGGGGGGTTTCCTCCCAAACGTCGTAATTTTTATGGGGGGTGATGATGAAAACGTCGGTGAACGTCGGAGGGGGGGGTGGGGCTGCAAAATTTTGAATTTTTGAACGTCGTAGTTTATGGACGGCCCCAAAGTGCAAATCGGCTACAACCACTGGTGGAACAGGAGGAACTGGAACAGGGGGTACAGGGGGAACTGGCACAGGGGGTACCGGCACAGGTACAGGAGGCACGGGTGGTACTGGTGGGACGGGAACAGGAGGCACTGGGGGGAAATAGGAATGTAACCAAATCAGTGATTTGATTTTCCCACTGATAAGCTAAATGTGTTGAGGGAATTCAAGTGCGACAATAAAATCTTTACGTAAATAACAGACAGAGTTTACTCCAATGTGATAGATACCAGACACCCAGCAGGTAAAGCGGCAGGAGCATACACACATAACAACTAATTTACAGATATAGACAATCCTTGTGCCTTAACATAATCTTTAAAGACGTCATTAAAACAAATTGCCTGAATTTGCTAAAAGGAGTTGAGACGGCGAAATTAGGAAGGGAAAATTAGGAAATAAACTAATTTATGTAGTTGGCTGCTGTCACCTGAATAAACAAGAGTTACTGGATTCATGTTACGCCTAGGCCGGGCCGGCCCGCGCAGGTCTCTAATGCTTGGTCTTCAAGGCTGCTACCTAGAAAGGCTAAAACTACTGGACCTTGAAACACTCGAACGTCGCAGGCTTGTCATTGATCTCCAGTATGTATACCAAATCGTACATGGTCTGGTGGATTTAGATTTTGATCACTTTTTCAGTTGGAATCCAGTGTCAAAAACTAGAGGAACTTATAAACTGTTTGTGCCATCGTTGGAAAGCTACATAAATTGCAGGGTACACTCCTTTGCTTTAAGAACGTTGAAAAGATGGAATTGTCTTCCAGATGAGGTCACCATAGCACAAAACCTTGCTTCTTTTACTCGAGAACTAAGAAAATTGAACTTTGATTAGTACCTAAACTTTGTGTAGTTTCTGACGTTTTACTAATGTCTGTTTAAGGCGGTGTAAAGCCCTTGTGGCTGTCCACTGGCCTTTCGCCTCCATATGCCGTCGTTTTACGTTTTACACTGTAACCGCGTTTTATGCCATTTGCTAACTCTTATTTTTATTTGTGTTGTGTTGGGCGTTAAAAGTTCGTTCGTTCGTTCAGTTAACTTTCATATGACTGTACGACCCCGGAACGTGCGCTATAATGATGCGTACCCCTAGGGGTATTTTTATATTTGGAAAACAGGCCCTCCGGAGCGTGCCTATACTGATGCGTCCCCTAGGGGTACTTTTATGATTTAAAAACAGGCCCTCCGGAGCGTGCCCTATACTACAGTTGGCAAAATATTGAATTTCAGGAATACATAACATATACATATACATATATGTATATGTTTTCCGAAGTCGAATACATATACATAATATATATATGTATTTTTCAAAAAATACGTACATAAAATACATATTATACATATTTTTTTCAAGGCCAGTTTTCAGTTGAAAAATGCTGCTAAAACAGTTGTTTGTGACTGAAACGAGAAAGGGTCTACGTTTGGACCTGATTGACATGAAATTGATTCAGTACTTCAGTCAATTTAGCAATAATTTCCACAGTTAAATTCTGTTAAAAATCTCCCATGTACAGTCAGTCATTTTGTGTAAGGGAGACATGTGCAATGAATGAACTTTGTTTTTGAAACCGCAATACCCGATAGTTTCGTTTAGGTCAACTAGCAAAAGAAAGGAGTATTTTCTCCTGCCATTTATCCATTGAATTTGAAAATCTAAACGTTTGTACTTTAGAACTCCTTTTGGTTGCCTCACACCACTTTACACGGTGATGATATTATTTAGTCAAACAACAATTATGTGGCTTTTTTACCATTGCAGAAAATTTAGGCACTCGTATCCCAAAGAAAACGTAATTTTCTGCTGTGGTTGGCAGGATGAGACTTAAAAATGCAGCATTTCATCAGAAATTCAATATGTATTTTCAAATATGTATTTTAAATACATAGTGGCCTAAAAATACATATACATAAACATATTCTTTGAGGAATATATAAACATATGCATATACATATATGTATTCCAAAAATAATACATAATATGTATTTTTTGCATATACATATACATATATGTATTCCACAGTACCCTATACTGATCCGTCCCCCCTAGGGGTACTTTTATGTTTTTAAAATAGGCCCTCTGGAGCGTGCCTATACTGATGCGTCTCCTTAGGGGTATTTTTATATCTGAAAAACAGGCCCTCCGGAGCGTGCCTATACTGATGCGCCCCTCTAGGGGTATTTTTATATTTGGAAAACAGGCCCTCTGGAGCGTGCCTATATATACTGAGATGCGTCTCTAGGGGTTCTTTTATATTTGGTAAAACAGCCCCCGGGGCGTTTCCTATGCTGATGTAGTGATCATTAGACTCGTCAGGCGAAGGGCTTTCAAATGATATAAGACATGACCCTTTTGGACGATTTTGAAATTTTGGAATTTTGGCAAAAAATAATCGATAATCGATATTTATCGATAGAAATCGTTAATTTATAAATAATTACTATCAATAAACACATTAATTTCTGTCTGGGATCGGTTCCTGATTTTCCCCCCAGCTACACCTGATCCAATTCTTCGCGAAATTTTTATGCCTACTAATAGGGATGGCCAAAGCACGTTCGCGCCGCGCCGAATAGAAAATACAAAATCACAGCCAAAAAGTGGTCCAAAACCGCTTTTGCAACTTCAAGCGCAAATGCTTTTTTGTGTTCCGTTATTGATAGGGGGATGTGATGTATTTATATGAAACAGAGTGTGAGCTATCGAATAAGATGCATTTTGAATCATAATTCGGCCGTTAAAGGGCATTTTCCTCTCGAAAACTGAATTCGTCGTTTTTCAATGGCCATTTTCTGCTAAAAGGAGAGTTGATTCAAATTTTGTTCAACCGGATTTAAAATCAGCGCAACTCGTTACCTATATAGCACCGCTTTTTTTCTTTCCGCACTTCGGCATGGTCCCCACAAATTTGATTCTTTCTTAACTACTGAAAATGGGCATTTTCGTGGATTTTTTTCATGTTCCTCATTCTTGTAAAAAAACGACGAATTCGGCGCAAGATGTTCAATCGGTTCCGTGTACAGTAGACTTCAGACTTTCGAATGATATAAGAATTTGCTCTCTGCTCTTTGCCGTTAACCCCACAAACGGTGTTGAAGTTTCTGTAACCCTAAATTTTTGCCATTTCAGGCTTTTATTGTACCCAACACTTGCAATCATACTTTTTTGCATTAATTTAGCTGGGCGACGAATATTCACATCTTTCTAGTAGATTTTAAACAATCAAGTTGGTTTCACCTTCGTACCACGCGCCATAGAAAATCAGCCACCGCTGGGACGGCGACCAAGTTATAAACACTAATTTACGCGATTTGATCCACGCGGCTGTTTTGAACCCGCATTTCTCCAATTCTTCATGAAATTATGTGCGGTTTTTTGCGTAAATAATCGCATCCGGTCATGCTATTGCCGTTTTAGCGTAAATTTTGCTTGTAGCGCGAGTTATTCAAATCTGTTGCCCATAATTAAAAATGGTACCAAGTGCGCCATACAAAAGTTCTTCGCAGACGGACGCTTTTAGATCGCATTTTTCTAATTTTTCATGGAATCAAGTGCGGTTTTTTGCGTAAATTATCGCATCCGGTCATGTTATCGGCGGTTTTAGCATAATTTTTTTGCTGTAGCGTGAATTTTTGAAAACCATTGGCCATACCTACTACTAAATAAAAAAATAAACAATCAATCAGGCATTTCATAGGAAAGGGCAAAGGATGTAGCTAAGGCAGTTGGCTACCTCAGGTACTGATTAGCACCTCAGCTTGACTCTACCCTTCTTTCCTCCCTCAGCAAACAAACATCGGTCGGTCGGTGGTCAGCATGCTTTTCCCGACCACCGGTAGGGTGGCGCGTATACAAATCGCCTCCCCAGAAAAAGTGAAACGGTGAGGACGTGCGGTACGCTGTGGTACACAGTGGTACACCAAGTTTTCCGGGTTTTCCAATGTCACACACAAATCGCCTTCCCGAAAGTAGGAAAGTTGGAAAATCGCAAGTTGGACCATAAGAGAAGAGAAATAAGCAGTACTAAGGGCAAAACTAAGTAAATGGGCGCAACAGCTCATGCTGGAAACGATTGCTTGTCGCAAAATTGTTTCATTCAATAAGTCGAAATGTAAAAAAATGTTACTTTGTGCTCGTACATCCCTGGCAAGCTAAAGCTGAAGAACTCGTATTCTGTGGCCTTGCACACAGACTCACTTTGCCTTCCCATCCCACGATGCTACCCATTTATCTACTTGTCATCACTGCCCTTCGGTGGCCTGACAACAAACCAAAATCTAAGCTAACATAGATTCGGAGTCGGGTTTATGACTGTAAATCGGGTTATTTATGTTTGAGCATTAATCTCAGAAGTCGATTTCTAAATTGCAGGCACGTCAGTATGTAGTCACAGTGTTGATCAAAAGAGAAAACACTTTAACTTTAAGAAAAAACAAGCCCCATTAAATTTGTACGTATGTGTAAAAATGCACGGGTATCAAAATGTAACAAGAAAATGGAAAACGGAGTATCAAAAATGATTAAAACTGCACATGCATATGTACTGTATCAGAACAGAAAATCCAATCCACTAACAGCCTAAAAGAAATTTCCAAATTTTTGTTGTATGAAACGAACAGTTCACAAGAGTAAGAACTAACATCCTTGTTTTCCGGAATCTGCCTTGGGTACCCTTTCACAATCAGACTCCCTGCTCGGTTGTTTTCACTACGTCCACGAACGCGACATAAAGGGTTGAAATAGCTGGCCGCACAACCGTAATTCGATTAACTTCATATTGCAGCGATTGCAACGATCGCATCGCAGGTTATGATTTCGATAGTTTTCGATCGCATAAGCACATCCAGACTCGACTTCCAACCATTCTTTATAGATGGTGCAACGGAAGGAGGATTCACGTTCAGAGAACTAGGAGTTCTTTTATGTTTCTAAAACAGGCTCTCCGGAGCGTGCCTACACTGATGCGTCCATCTAGGGGTATTTTTATGTTCTTAAAACAGGCCCTCCGGAGCATTCCTATACCGATGCGTCCCCTAGAGGTATTTTTATGTTCTTAAAACAGGCCCTCCAGAGCGTTCCTACACCGATGCGTCTCCTAGGGGTACTTTTATGTTTGGAAAACAGGCCCTCCAGAGCGTGCCTATACTGATGCGTCTCTAGGGGTACTTTTATATTTGGAAAATTGTCAGGCCCAGACCCAACCCAGGCCTCCAAAAGCCGGTGATGGTAAATACGTAAATCGGAACCACTTCTTTGTGAAGTCGTTTAAACTTCGCGCGCTTTGTGTTGTTTCACATGCAGCAATATTACAGTAACCCGCCGCGGCAGCGCCGTGTGGGGGGAATTGGTCGGGAATCGTCTGTTTATACCCTAAATATCCACCGTGGTGTGGACTGTGGATCTCCGGATCAATATTTACCCAATATTTACCCGGGCAGATTAAGAGTCAGTCTCTGAACCGATCGAGCCTTGGCCCTCTGCCCTATTCAGACCCCAAAATTGAAACTTTGGGCAAGAGAGCTGTAGGTTGGTACATAGTGTCTATAGTGTCTATAGTGAAACATGCGAATTTTTCGAGTTGGTGACATTTGAGGCCAATTTTCACTCGATTGGCCACCAGCAATCGTAGCATATCCTATACCAAATGAAGCTTTTAAAAAGCGCTACCAAGCTATAAAATAAAATAGCGCCTCTATGGGGGGTACCAGCCGAGTTATGGCCCGCCAAAGAGGTCGGAAAAAAAATTTTCCTTCTAACACAAAATTGGACTGCAGATTCTTAAAGTACTCCAAAAGTTACGCAAAAACCCAATTTTTTATCTTCCAACTCCAGCTGGTAGGGTAGAAATTCGAGTTTGAAATTTTGGTCCCATAGTTAAGCAGGCCGATTTTCAGAAGGCTGTATCTCGGGATTGGAGCGTCAAATCCACTAATCCTTTGGGGCCGAAAGACAACTCATAAGTATGTATTAGTGTACCAACTTACAGCTCTCTAGCCCAAAGTTTCAATTTTGAGGTCTGAATAGGGCAAAGGGCCAAGACTCGATCGGTTCAGAGACTGACTCTTAATAGTTTTAAACCTTGTTTGACAATCAAGGAAGCAGATACCGAAATACAATACTATTTAAATCATAATTTTACCACAGAAAGTGACGAAAATTGAAGATTTCTGACTGCCCTCTGAATCTCGAATGTGTTTTCTGTTGCAAATAGTAGAACTTTTCTCACTAATAGAATAGGCATGAATGACAAAAGGACCTAAATATAGTCAATAAACCTATGTAAGTCTTTTCTTTCAAAAGTTGCGCTTTAACTACTGTAGGCATCATTACTTTTTTCCATACATGTAACAGCTCCGGGCCGACCTGGGGGGAGGGGGGTAGGGGGGGGGGGTTTTCCTCAGATGGGGGGTCGAGGGGGGGGTTTCGTCCAGAGGTGGGGTCCAAAATTTCAAAAAGCTCCAGAACGCCTGGAAATGCGTTTTTAGCACGTTTTTTTCAGTAAGGATGCTAAAAATCGCAATTTTAAGCTGCCAAATAGCTTTTTAGAGCTAAAAACAAGCAAAAAATGACAAAAAGGGCTTCCAAAAACACCGATTTCTCTTAAATATCAGCAGTGTAAGCGCCAAATTCGGTTTCCAAAGGCTTTTCAAGTGAATTTTAGGCTAAAAATTAGTGATTTCTGACCCAGTTTGTTAATACTGGAGCCACCACTAGTACTTGTATTTTTTGGTCGGGGGGGGTCCCTTAACCTGTCTCGGGGGGGGGGGGGGTGTGGGGGGGGGTATGGGGGGGGGTTTGGCCATTCCAGCGGGGGGGTGTTAACCCCCCCCAAAACCCCCCTAGTACATGTATGCTTTTTTCTATGGCTAGGTTGTGTTCAAATGCAATTTAAAACCACGTTCAGACAGTCATTTAAAAAATAGTTATAAATTTCCTCAGAAAAATGCTTCTGAGCTGCATCTCAGATTAAATTTTCGACTAACAGCAGCAACTTCAAGCAAAAGATGTTGTTTGCCAGTTCGCTGAAGTGTCTCCAAAACTTTTCGACTGCATTTTAGAATGTACTATTAAAATGCTATTAAAATACTATTAAAATTGTTATTTAACAGTATTAATATTAAATCTAAATTAAAATTAACAGGGGACTATAATATTAGTATTAAATTAAAATTAAAATCGGCTAGTTCTATTATATTAATATTAAATTAAAATAGAATTTCACTATTAAAATTACAGTACATGCTAGTGTTGGATCGTGTGCGTTTATAGATTCATTCAATACTAGATTGAACAACTCAAGTATCCAAATTATTCTGTCAAAAACAAGTATTGGAATAGGTTGAGCTGGCGTGAAATATCCATTTGAACACTGTCAGGAATCTGGATTCGTCCATGCCTGTAATTGATCCGTTTCCAGCCTCCAATGGCTGCACCTGCTAGACAATTTTTCTAGCTTTCCAATTTTTGAGCCAATATTCTGTATTTTTTACCATGACATATCACTAAAATTGCATGTAAAACAGCGACTTTAGCCCAAACAGTAAGTGATTTCTGCGCAATTTTTAGCACTCTGCCCACTTGCACCGAATTTCGGTTCAGACCACATGGATGGGCTCAGAACTCAAGTAAATTATTTGGTAAGTAAATTATAGTTTTAATTATATTAAAAGTGAATTTTTGCTTTAAGTAAATTATAAGTATAATTTTAATTATATTATTTTAGAAATTTACAAGTAAACTGTTTGGTATGTAAATTATATTATAAATCATATTTTAAATAAATTTACTTAACAAAAGTAATTCACGCCAGCTCAACCCATTCCAATACTTGCGCTTGACAGAATAATTTGGATACTTGAGTTGTTCAATCTACTATTGAATGAATCTACATAAACGAATACGATCCAACACTAGCATCATACTGTAGTTTTATTGCCACTCATTTACTGGCTTTGGCTGGTGTAATGGTAATAGTTTTAATGGCATAAATGACTTGACTTGACTTGAGCATGCTCCAAAAATGCTCATAAACTCCCAACAGCATGCTCAGCAAAGGAATAATGACAACAGCGGAACTAGATGTTTATGATAAACCTGCTTTTCTTAATCGGTAACAGCTAAAGCAATGTGTGTATACAAACAAGCCCCATGCGAAACAAGGTACGTACATAAAGTAGTAAGCGCTCTCAATCTCAACTCAATCAAATACGTAGTAAATATTTTCGGAACTGGCTGCTCGTGTCGTTAGTGCCAGCAGTGACGGTGCGATAGCGTTTTAAGACTGTGTCTAAGTTTTGGAAGTGAAAACGTTTGCACTATAATGGCAGATGAAGACGACGAAAGCCATAAGAATTTGCTGAAACGAAACAAATAGTACACCACTGCTTCAGTGGAGGGGTTCGGCTATATCCAAGAGAGGAAGCGAAACATAGAGACCATCTTCTGGTACATAATAATCATTCTCTTCCTCTCCTTCACTGTCCACAACCTTGTCCATCTCACCAATCAATATCCAGAAGTAGCCACGGTCACCAATGTAGCCGTAGAAAAGTTGCCCCCACTTTATAAAAATTTTGCAGTTTTTTTGTAATGACATATCACTATAGCGACTATAGCCCAAACTTTAAGTGATTTTTGCGCGATTTTTAGCACTCTACTCACTCGCACCGAATTTCGGTTAAGACCACATGGCTGGGCTCAGAACTGCAATCCCTGCATCTTGTAACATACCTACATTTATCAAAGTCACCTCAACACCGTGAGTGAAATTTGACCTGCTTAGCTTGATTTGCTGCTTTCATCGGCATGTATAAAGACATGTCAAAAGCAGACACACCGTTAATTAACACTACATATTTCTTTAGTGATCGTACAACAATCATGATCTTAGTGTTCGTTTGGCAGCTGGCAATCTATGACGACCGGAGCCCAATCTCTATCAGCTATAATTATGCAACAATTGCTCTTCAATCTGTGCAACACGCACTTCGAGATTGCGCAACCGTTCATCTCTGATCTCAGCTGCTCTTTCGTGTGTTATGTCTGCCATCTGGTAAACTGAAGTGGTTCCTTTGGCCAAATTGGACATCATTTCGGTCACCGTTTGTTCCTGCTGGAAGATGCTCAGCGTGCGACGAATGTTCGATCCTGTCTTGGTGTGCGGATAAGGTGCATAGAGACACTGCTTGAATATATAGACCAACAGATGGATTGCTCCAATAACACTGGCTCCGATCCAGAAGTCAAAGGTTCCACCTGCAATCATTTTCATACAGCATCACACGATCAAGCAACCGCCAAGACGACGCACCCAATTCCGCGAGGAAACTCTGGAACGACTGAGCGAACTCTTCAATGAAGACTGGACGTTCGGTGTTGGTGAGAGTAAGACGAATAATGCGTGTCATTGGTTTAGCTACTTCAATCTCTTTCGTCCGTTCAACCTCAAAAAAGTTTCGACTGCACTGAGCTGGACTCTTTGCGGCACACTTTTTCCGAATGTTTTCGTCCATGGTCTGCATGCATTTTCGATACAAAGGAACTGAGCAGAACTCCTTTGATTGCAGCGACTCCTTGTCAGTGCGCACAAAGACAGGAGTGCAGTTGCATAAATTCTCAATTTTTTCGATGATGCACTTACTGAGCCATTCATATCTGTCAGGAATGCAGCTGAAGGTAAGAAACGAGTAGAATGTTTGAGTGGAAAACTTTGGCCAGACTTACTCTTTGACAGCCTGGTACGAAAAGGCCATTTTAGTGGTCCACTCCGTTCTCTCAGACTTATCTGCACAGACTGGTTTTCTGAGGCCCTGTTGACCATAAGACAATGACATTTTTCTCAGTAGCTCACCAGCAGTCTGAGTGTTACGCGAGCGAGCAAGAAGATTAAGTGATCCAAGTGTACCGCCGCCAACCGAAAACATAGTAGTAACCTCTTCTCTAGTAACTGATAAGGGCTTTCTTCTCATCACGCGATATGTTGCTGTCAGTAGATCTTTTATCCCAGTCACAGCTTGTACATTCATCAGAACAATTCTCCAAGTTTCACTCTGAGTGTCAGTAAGTCTGGGGTCCAGCGCAGAGTAGGATTTGCCTGCAGGGTCAGTGATGTGGAAGTGAAACCAAGCGAGCAATTCCCTGCCCAACTTCTGCATTATTTCTCGCTCACTCACCCCCAAACCCTTGGCCGCTTTGATTATCATCAACGACAGGAGTCCGTGCTCATGATCTGTCTGCATCCAAAAAAAATTATAATTAAAGTCCAAGTCGGCAGTGAATTCGGCGCATTTGTGGCTGTTGATTTCACAAGTGCCCAGTAGTTTGGCATAGGTAGCCAACGCTCTGACGAACAGATAGGGCCAAGGCTTGTCGAGCACATCCGAGGCACTTCTCCATTTCCATAGATGTTTGGTGACATTAGCGCGTCTAATCTCAGATGATTCGAATGACGCATCCGGAATCTTGAATTCCACCTTCATCTCGACCGGTTCCAAGTCAAAAAGTGGGGGCAATTTTTCAATGGCCACATTGGTAATGGTCGAATCTTCTAGATATTGATTGGTGAGACTGACCACATTGTAGACAGTGAAGGAGAGGAATAGAACGATTATTACGTACCAGAAGATGGTCTCTATGTTTCGCTTGCTCTCTTGGATATAGCCGAACCCCTCCACCGAAGTGGTGGCATACCATTTGTTTCGTTCCAACAAGTTTTTATCACTTTCAGCCTCATCCTGTTCCATTTTTCTAACTCGTTTCACCTTGTGAAACGCTATGGACTGTTAAGACACTATGCGTCTTATTGCGTTGGCCGTTGAAAACCGGTTGACAAAGTTGTTTACGCTATTGATAAGACCTTGCCACCACTTGATGCGGCCTTTATAGCTTTGTTTAAAAAGCTTGTTACTGCCCTGCATTTGAAATTGTGAAATTGGAATGTTGTCTTCTATCCAACAGTTATACAGCTAGGAAAATAAACTATAGAAAAATGTTTTGTTGTTTTCGGAAACTGGTTCTTGAAGGAAAGCGCAATTCTGCAGTTCAGACCGGTTTACATTTAAAACGCACCTTTGCGCTAGATGCGAGTGCCTTTTATTTAGTAGTAGTCAGGCAGACATTTGAAATTTTGTTTGATAAACCAACCTATTTCAGTGGAGAATGCGATGGGAAAATAGTTTCTAAAGAAATGGATCTGTGCTTGAGAGTACTGTTGTTGTTTACTCTGTCATCGGCTGTGCAAGCGTTGATCATAGATAACACGCCATCTTCTGTTAAGGAAAAGGGCTATTCATTTGCCAGATATTCTGCTTGGACACTGCAGCATGGCTCTGTTTATCTGTCGTTTGAGTTCAAAACTGAGAGGTCAAGTGGTTTGCTCTTCCAAGCCTACACTAAATTCAGTGAGCCGTACGTCAAGTTCACACTGACTGAAGACACGCTGAGAGTGAGATTCCTTGATAATGAACTGCTTGAAATCCAAGATTGGAACTCGGATAACAAAGAAAACAATACTTGGCGAATGGTTCAGTTAATCAGAAGCCAAAGTTTGCTGCACCTTCAACTTGATGAACAATGGTCTACAAGCAAACCTTGCTCAACCAGCTTGTGTCAAGTTGAAACTACGCTTGATATAGTCCTTGTTGGTGCGTCGCCAAAGGTAAAATGGATAGTCACAGGAAAGGAGCCGGTACCGCTAACCGTTGGATGCACACATGTAGCTTGGTTTTCGGCTGGGGGTTTCCAGATCTCAAGCAGGGTTTCAGCACTATTTCCAAACGGGGTTTCAGCGACCTTTTGGGCACAAAACAGGGTTTTCAGGACTAAAAATCGGTGAAAAATCCTGTCAGAAGCTCAAAAATGCCCTTTAAACCCCTATTTATTGTTTTACAACGTGCAGAAAATCATATTTTTGATTAGAAACGTGCATAGAAACTGTTTTTGCTTTGAAACGCGCAAAAAGGCTCTATTTTATTCGACATAATAGAGCTAAAATGCATTTCTGGAACCCTATTTAGAAATTTTGAAACCCAAATTAGGGCTCTGAAACCCTGCGTTTCGAAGTTTCGAAACCCTATTTCGGTTCCCATTTGCCTACTCGTTGTCACCACCTTTCGGTGGCCTGGATTGGGCTTTGGGCCGACGAGCAACTCTTTGCGGCAAGAAACTTGCCGCGCCGAAAGGATGAACGCACAAACGTCGCGCACAGCGGCTTTGCGGCCTAAACAACTACACCAACTGTGCCGGCACCATTTACCATTGCATAGCTTATCCAATGTACAATGTATAAATTAATTTTACCAGTTATTTGTCCTCTACCATCCTGTGGGCAGCCGCGAGAAAAGGTTCCAATATGTACACGTCGCATTTTTCAGCAGCACAAAAGTTCTTCACTGAAAAAGACAGAGTTGTTCAGCGGAAGCATTCGCAATGTCTTTTACCAAACATCCACCAACGAGCAACCAAAACTTGTGGATTATCAAAACATCCAATTGAGTGACGATGACCTGTGCACCAAGAACAGTTCCCACTGCCCGCCTACGCTCTTTTGTTACAGCCAGCATGCTGAGGGAAGGTGTTTCGACCCCTGCGAATGGGTGGAAGATTGCGACCTGAAACTCAGTTTGAAGAGAGTGATGCATGGAAGTGGAGTGACGAACAGCAACGACACTCTCGGAGGTTTGGATGTAGAAGCTTTTGTATACTGGGAAAATCGGACAAGATTTAGATTGTTTCTGTGAGATGGAAACCTTTGATAGATCTGCGTTGGATGGACACTTTTCGTATCTTCACCCCAGTAACTGCCCGTCAATCAACTGTTCCTGGGCGATTGATGGAGCCAATGAATGGGCAGCTATCAGCTTGTCACTAACAGACATTCGGCTGGGACGAGGAGACCAAATTTTGCTTTACCAGATCGAAAGTGGAGTGCCGATTCTTTTGGACACGTGAGTGTTTGTTTCTGATTGTTTCTTTCGTCACCATTTAGCTGTGTTTTATTAATTTATCTACAGTGCTGGCTGTGTATTTCCGAATTTCTAGATAGTTCTGGCACCTTGCCGCGGCCTGCGGCAGGTACAGTGGTGTACCCAGGGGTGTAGGGTGTGCACACCCCCTTTGCGATGGAGTTATAATGTATACATGGAAGAAAATTAGACTATTCAGAGAAATGAATTAATTATGTACTAAAATTGTCCAATTTATGCTCAGATACTGTTGTTTGGTATTGGGTTTTCCGTTTGTGTATGTGTATGTGTATGTGTATACACATTTACCTTCAAATGTGTATGGTAATTTGTGTATACACATTCAACAAAACAATGTGTATTTTTGTGTATATTTGTGTATGTGTATTGTACTGAAAATGCAAATTTTTTGGCAGATTTTCAGTCAGAAATGCTGGAAAAATCAAATCTCTGAATGTCTGCTGCTTGAAACCTTGGATTGCTTTGAAATCGAGTTACTTTAGGCCTTTTGAAGGCTTTATGAGGATATCTACTGTTTATTACTGCAGCAAAACATCGAAATTTTACTATTCTGTTCGAAATTTTGTCGACTTTTGCTGATCAAATACACATACACAAAAATACACATTTCGAGTAGTGTTTGTGTATGGTAATGTGTATCTGAATTTTCAATGTGTATGTGTATGTGTATGTGTATACACATTGAAAAAACAATGTGTATTTTTGTGTATGGTAAATGTGTATGTGTATACACAAACAACAGTATGCTCAGAATACCTTTTAAATGCGTTTTCAAAGGCTAAATTTTCAAAAATTTATCGTCCTGTTCGGGCGGCCGAGCCAGGCCAAAACTACTAAAACCTGTAATTTCTGTCAAATTTAAGCCCAGGACGCTTCTCAAACACGTTTTAAAGGCTAATTTTGCGAAATTTTCTCGCTCCTGTTGGGCAGCGGCCCAACCAGGCTACTTCAAAATTTTACACTCACCCGTTTGCAAAATGCTGGGCACGCCACGTGGCAGGTACGTACATACCGTATAGTGCTGTTTATAGTACCCCCCTATTTATAGTACCCGGGGTACTATCATACATGTAACAGGGGGGTCTGGGGGGTCTGCCCCCCCACCCGACTTAGGCCAGACCCCCCCCGGATGGCCCCCCCCCGAGTAGACCTAGTACATAACCAAATTTTAGTTAGTAGTTAGTGGTTAGTAGTCCGAGCTTTCAGGCTTTTCAGTTTGTAGTTAGTGGTTAGTAGTCAATTCAGCTAGCGATCCGAGTTTGTAGTTAGTGGTTAGTAGTCAATTTGTAGTCCCTGGAGGCTGTGCAAAATGGCAACATCGGTTTAGGGTGAGGCGGTTTGGGTACCAAAAAACACTAAAAAATCGTTCAAATCGCAAAAACTCGCTAATTTGGACTCAAATACAGCTAAAAATGCATATATTTTCGTGTTTGAAGATCAGAGAGGGGGCCGAAAAAATCGTCTTGGGGGTCCCCGATTGAAAAGCCTGGCTCTTTCGTGTGGGGCAGACTCTGTTCTGTTACATTGTACATGTATGGTGGTGGACAATCTAGACAGACATGGGCTAGCATTTCGGCTGAGGGGGTAGAATTTTCAATTCCTGAGTGGGGGCTGAGGGGGGCTAAGGGGGTGGTAACCCAAGAAGTCCGATTTTTGGCTAAAATCAAGTTTTTTTGCTTGTTTTTCATTAAAATAAGGTTTTTTGAGCTCTTTTAGACCTCTAATCCAGGCATAGTTTTATCATAATTTTCTATACACAATTCTTCCAAAAAATTCCTGAGGGGTAGCGGCCGGCCGAGGGTGGTAGGTCATAGCCTGAGGAGTGGCAACCTCCCTCAGCCCCACCTTTGCCCATCTCTGAATCTAGCTTTAATCATTGGATGATCTAACAGTTGCCATTTATGTATGCACTTATAATTACAGTCACAACTACTAAACTAAATTTGATGATCAATGAACTGAGATCCCAAGCAATGTTTGTAATTTGTGTGGTTAATGGAAAATTTTCGCGATTTTTGTAAAATTTTCACTTAAACTGTTATAAAATAACTGTAAGCAACCGTGCAGATTTCAAGATTTGAGACTACAAACTCGGGACGAAAAAATATGTAGTTAGTGGTCAATTTGTAGTCAGTGGATTTAGTTTGTAGTTAGAGTTAATTTGTAGTCTCACTTTTCCCAAAAGTCAGGTAGTTAGTAGTCTTTTAGTTTGTAGTTAGTAGTCACTACGAACTAGGTCTACCCCCGAGACGATTTCACCGCCCCCCCCCCCCTCCGATTTTTCTGGCAAGTAAATTTTCGAGCAAATTTTTGCAATTTTTTACACTTTCACACACAAAAATTGCCAAAATCGCCTGCAAAACAGCACTTTTTAGCTGTATTTCAGCCCAAATTAGCGATTTTTGGCGATTTTTAGGCCAAAAATTGCGATTTTTCTCGATTTTTGAGCGTTTTTTAGTGCCCACCCCCCCCCCCCCCCCCCCCCAAAATTTTGGCTCATACCCCCCCGGCCGGCGCCAGACCCCGCCCAACCCCCCTCCCCCCATCGGCGGATGACCTGTTACATGTATGGGTACTATAAATGGAGACAGATTTTTATTCTGAAATGAGCTGTTATAAATACAAAACGTGCGCAAAATACACTACTTTTGGAGGGAAAA
Organism: Sabatieria punctata; assembly: GCA_030248155.1. NCBI lineage: Eukaryota > Metazoa > Nematoda > Chromadorea > Araeolaimida > Comesomatidae > Sabatieria > Sabatieria punctata. Next base: position 37,718 of record JASANB010005508.1, read on the forward strand.
CGTTGCTTGTATGAAGAAAAACAGTAGATAATGCAATCATAGAGGTTCTGATGTTTGTACATAACCTATTTTTACATCAAATCGGTAATTTGAGCACAGAGCTTCACATACTATTGTTAGTTTCTTATAGAGCAGATTTCGTAGGTGCCATATATAGTACCCGGGTACTATAAACAGCACTATACGGTAGGTATCACGGTCTCTCATGTAGTCGGTAGAGATGTTCACGAGCCTAAAAATCGCGGCTCGGCTCGGCTCGATTGTGAGCTCTGTTTATGTCAGCTCGTTCCGGCTCGTTTGTACGCACCTCCAAGCTCGCTCGAGCTCGGCTCGCGAGCTTTAAATTTGGCGGAGAGCTCGGAAAAATAGAAAAGTAACACCATAAAATCAATACCTAAAGCTTTTCCTCACTAATTACGCCATTTTTATCGTGTATACCTTTAAAATAATGTAGCAAACATAGAAATTAAACGAAAATTAGCCTCCAAAAGAACAATATTTTCAAAATTTGATAAAATTACACATTTTTAAGTGTGTTGCGCGTTTTGGGCTCGGCTCGGCTCGGACCGCGAGTTCAGGCTCGTGAACATCTCTAGTGGTCGGGCATTCCTGTTTTTTACAGGGTGTGCCAAAAAAAAACAACCCAGCAGATTTTTCGCTGTAGCAACCGCAAATCTCAACGGATTTCAATGAATCCTTTTTCAAATGAAAGATAAATAAATTCTTGAAAGATTGATGTAACATTTATTAATGTACTCTGCTTACTTCCTGAGATATTTGTCGTCAAAGTCGAAATAGAGATTTTGGCAGTGAACAAGAGGGATTTTGTATTATTCTGCTGCACTTCGTAATAAAACGGATTCCTGCTACTGCTGAGGGCTATTGGAGGCTTTACTGGTGACACACAAACTTGGTTCACTTCAACAGTAAAGTGTCATTAGCCCCAGCAGTAGGAATCTGCTTTATTATGAAGTGCAACGGAATCGCTCTTGTTCTTTGCCAAAATCTGTTTCGACTTTGATGGCAAATATCTCAAGAACTAAGCAGTGAATCTCAATAAAAATTGCACCAATCTTTGAAGAATTAATCAATCTTTCATTAAAAAAGGATTCATTCAAATCGGTTTAGATTCATGGGCCATGGCTGCAAAAGTAAAAAATCTGCTGGGTTGTGTTTATCACTCTTGTTCACTGCCAAAATCTCTGTTTTGACTTTGAGGGCAAATATCTCAGGAACTAAGCAGGCTATCTTAATAAACGTTACATCAATCTTTCAAGAATTTATTTGTCTTTCATTTAAAAAAGGATTCATTCAAATCGGTTGAGATTTGCGGTTGCTACAGGAAAAAATCTGCTGGGTTGTTTTTTTTGGCACACCCTGTATATTATTTATTCTTCAAATACATATACGTGGCATAGAAGGGGCTGGCTACAGCCCCTTTCCGGTAGAGGTATTAGAAAGAAAAAATCGATTAAATATAATAGACACAAATAAATTACAGTACGTACTAACAACGTCATTCTTAAGCTCCGAATGCCTTTTAAACCAATTTGAAAGTTAAATATAATTTTGCTCAAGTACAGTACCTTTGAAGTGCCGCTTGCGGTGTAATATCCCAGGATCTGACACTGTTCTTGGTTGCTGTAGACATTGCAGAAATTGTCTAAAATATAATCCGTAACCATCGCTACGTAGTAGTGTTCAGGGTGGCCTACGGAAGAGAGCACTCGTTCGAAACCAGTCTCAGCAATGGTCTTCAAATCACTTTCGTCTCTGTCAATCAGAGCAGGGGCAGTAGCTTTCGCGCCAGTTTCTATCGATTTGCCTCTATAGTTTGGTCTGGACTAGAGCCTGACGGTAAGAATTTGGTTATTGAATAAACTCTAGACCTCACTTTACTCTTCATTTCTCTTGAATAGAGTTGAAGCAGTGGTGCGAGAAATCAGAGGACGTACCGACTCTGTTTTTGCACGATTCCTGCTATCTACTTGGAGTTGATCGACTGGCTTACGAGGATGCTTTTAAGTCCTGTTCGAATATTGGTGGCCTACCACAGCACAACAGAGGCCATTTAGCCTACATCGACAATAGAAAAGTTATGGAGACTGTATTCAAAAGATTTGCCAAGGTATATATATATATATATAAGTACATTACTGTTTTACGCGTTACCAGAGATTTACTTTATTTCAGAACAAAACCACCAATTATTTGTTGGTCGGTCTTAAGCAAGCAGTTGATAATATACCGGTAATTGCTCTTTATAGACCATTTTGTTTACTCGAACACAGTTCGTCTTTACAACATCACGGTCGAATGGTTTGTTGTCATATCAATAACACTATTACGTCATAACTTCATATTTCCGTGAATGTCGCGCCGCAATGTGCTATGATACGGAACATGCAGGGTTCGTAAAAAAACAACCTAGATACGTATTTTACTGTAGTAACAGCAAATCTCAACCGATTTGAATGACTCTTTTTCGAATACAAATAAATTCTTGACAGGAAAGCGAGATTTTGATTGATATACTCTGCTCGGCTCCTGAGATATTTGCCTTCAAAGTTGAAAGACTGATTACCTAAAAACCCAACAGATTTTTGGCTCAAAAATACTAATTTATAGCTTAGAATCGGCTTGAAAAGCCTTTGGAAACCAAATCTGGCGTTTTGCACTGCAAATATTTAAGAGAAATCGGTGTTTTTGAAGCCCTTTTAGTAGTAAGGGGCGGTACGCTGGGGGGGCAGTGACGTCATCTGACGTCATTGCCCCACCCAGTGATCTCAAGACGGACCTCTGACAGAGGTCTGTCTTAAGATGCCGCCTTACTACGTCACTGCCCCCCTCAGAATTTGGGTTTGATTTTGGCGGGAAATTCAAATTGCCCCCCTTCAGAATTTGGGGTTTGATTTTGGTAGAAATCAAAAGTTTTGCTCGGGTGGGGTTCGATCCATCTACCTTCTGCTTCAGAGTCCAGCGCTCTACCATCTGAGCCACACTATCAGTTAGAGTTAAATGTCTAAACGGTCTATATGTGTGTTGATGTTTGCACCCCCAGCTCTGACACAAAGTTTTGGTTGGAACATTTGCACCCCCAGCTCTGACACATAGTTTTGGTTGGAACATTTGCACCCCCAGCTCTGACATAAAGTTTTGGCAGAAAAATTGCCCCTCCAGATTTCAACACTGCCCCCCTCAGAATTTGGGACTAGATTTTGGTTGGGAAATTTGGAGGTTGAGAATTTGGTTGGGAAATTTTTTCTGTTGCAAAATCTGTGGTGGGTTCAGAAATTTGGTGTTTGTTTTGAAATTTCTTGCTGCGAAATCTGATTTGGGCTTTTTGTTGTGAAATTTGGTTGCGAAACTTGGTTGGGAAATTTGGTGGTTGAGAATTTGGTTGGGTATTTTTGTTTGCGATTTGGTTGGGAAATTTGGTAGTGGAGAATTTGGTTGGGCATTTTTGGTTGCGAAATTTGGTAGTGGAGAATTTTGTTGGGCATTTTTGGTTGCGAAATTTGGTTGG
>JASANB010005509.1:0-51824 GCA_030248155.1 Sabatieria punctata
AATACGGCTAACTGCGACAGTTGTAAAAAGCCATGTCGCAGTATAATTTCAAGAAAATTACGGTTGTTCCGTCAGCGAAGGTGAGGAGACTACCCATAATAATTGGCTTTCTTTCTGGCTTAGGGGAAAGTTTTTTAAGAAATAGGATAATTGGAGAATATGTACGAGCAATTCCAAGGCTCCCCCTCGGCCGTGCTGCCCTCCACCTAGAATTTTATCCAGCTAAGGTTAATCGGCAATTTTAGAGCGATATTTCGACTTTTTAATTTTCAGGAAATCGGCCGGCAATCCTGATCCTGGAGTTTATACACCTAATTCAAAAAAGTCAAAAACAGCCTATATCAATTGCTTCCTTACAAAATATTGATTATATCGATTAGGGGAATTATACCCCCTCTAGAAAAAAATTTTTGAAAAAATATTTTTTTTTATTTTCAACTTTCTCCCCCTTAAAATCTTAGTAACCCCCAAGGTTAAACCCCCTAGGATGACCAATCGGCCTACCACCATTCGAAACGACGCACCAGATTTTTCAGGGTTCGTGCGGGACCTGGGAAGTCAGGGAATCATACAGTCAGCAGGCACTTAACGCCGTTTATGGTACCGACACCATATATATGGTACCCCTACCCATGCTCATGGAACCCAATCCCAATACTTGAGACCCCCAATACCCAATATCCAGTACTTGTGTAGCTGAGCTAAAAACTGCATTTCAGTGAACAGGTACATTCCAGTGGTGTACACCGGATTTCTTTCACAAGGATTAAAATTTCGAAGAGGCCTGGTTGGGCCATTGTCCAACTAGGGCGAGAAATTTTGAAAAATTTGCCTATAAGAAAGCATTTAGAAGCCTTTCTGGAGGGTAAAATAAGCAGAAATTAACAGTTTTAGTCCGTACATGATCTACTGTATTACAGTAATCCATATTTTTCGAGTAAACGCTGAACCGTGCGAACGCCGTTTGGAGACTTCATAGGGACCAACAGAGGTTTAGCTTTATGTAGTGCCAGTGTCTATAAGCCTAAAACGCTTCTATAAAGCCATACCAAGTATCTTTAGCGGTCTTTTTGAGCCTGCATGGCGAAGCTTAAAGCAATCTTCTCATGGGCATTCTGTGTTAAAGAAGAGCAATAACTCTTGAAAATTGGTCGACGAATATTTTGGGTTCTTTAATGGAAAGCAGGGGATTTTCTATTGCCAGACCAGCACGAACCCTGTTGGTGCACTTACAGCTATAGGTGTCTGTCTGTCTGGTGGAAGTTTTTAGTCAGTGGCCAGTACTTTTCAGGAGTTTAAAGAGATCGTTCTGTCAAAGACTCAGCGAAAAACGCCAACAGTGATTCGGCGTCATTTCGCCATATCGCGTATTCGGGCGTTCTATACGAGAAAGATCAAGTTCACCCAACAAAATATTCATGACAAACTTAGCTGCATCATCAACGAATTTCCTAAGCTCGATGTACGTGAGTTGGTCTGGAGAAATCGGTAGTTCCTTTTTCGTTGCTTAATCTATAGTCTGATGCAGTTTTAGGATGTGCATCCGTTCTACTCGGACTTGATGAACATCTTGTATGACAAAGACCATTACAAAATCGCTCTTGGACAGATCAACACTGCTCGGCATTTAATTGACAAGTAGGCGACGGCAGCTCTGTCTAAGATAGGATCGGTTCTTTCTTAATTGGCAGCAAGATTTCTTTCTATTGGGGAAGCATAAAGCAAAATCTATTTCTCGGTGTTGGTTGCAGTGTGGCTCGCGAGTACGTTCGGCTGATGAAATATGGCGACTCGTTGTACCGGTGCAAGATGCTAAAACGAGCAGCGCTGGGCCGGTAAGCTAGCAGCTGTGTTCTGTTGCCCCGATCTAATGTAGTTGGCTGGTGTGTTGAGGATGGTGAAGATCGTGAGACGTCAGAGGTCGTCGCTCGACTACTTGGAGCAGGTCAGACAACATTTGTCGCGACTGCCTTCCATCGATCCCAATACGAGGCTCGTCTGACACTGGGTGGGTGGAGAGTAGCGTTGCTGATTTTCTGCATATTTCAGAACTCTCATAATCTGCGGCTTCCCGAATGTGGGCAAGTCGTCCTTGATCAACAGGTTGACGCGCGCTGACGTAGAGGTGCAGCCGTACGCCTTCACCACCAAGTCTCTCTATGTCGGTCACATGGACTACAAATACCTGAGGTGGCAGGTGATCGACACCCCCGGAATACTCGACCAGCCGCTGGAGGACAGAAACACAATCGAAATGCAGGCCGTCACTGCCTTGGCTCATCTCAGGGCCGCCGTGCTCTACGTTATGGACATATCGGAGCAGTGTAACCACAGCATCGAACAACAGGTTGGTCAGTTCCGTTCTCAGCTTCACACTTTCCCCGTTCTCTTAAGCGAATTTCCTGGCAAAATCTATAAAAATACTTGATCCAAAAATTGCTCGCAGAAAAGTTTGGACTTTGGCTCGAGAAGTAGTCTACCGGTTAGATGAAAGCGAAGAAATGTCACTGTTGTGATTTTGATCTTAAAATGTAGTTGGTGCTTTTCATTTCTTTAGATAGCTCTGTTCAACAATATTCGACCGTTATTTGCCAATAAACCGGTCTTACTGGCTTTAAACAAAGTGGATATTGTTCGACGACAAGACTTGCCGGAAGAGAAATCTACCTTGCTGTCTTTGTTCGATAAAGAGATGGTTCCAACCTTTGAAATGAGTACCGTTACTCTTGAAGGCATAACGGATTTGCGAAACGAGGTCTATAGCAAGTCTATAACCGGTTTCTGTGTGATTTCATTGCAAATGTCCAGGCATGTGATCGTCTTCTGTTGGATCGGGTTGAAAACAAACTGAAATCGAAAAGGGGTGACGGAGTTTTGAGCCGGATACACGTCGCAGTGCCTAAACCGCGGGACGACAAGGTATCAGTAGTTTTTGCGCTTGACTGTTTATACACTTCTTAATACGTCAAGATTGTAAAAAGGTGATAATTGTTGGCAGAGTTGTTACATTTTCACAAGTCGTATTGCTGTAATTTTTGGAGCATTCTTTGGATTCGTGTTTATAGGAAAGACCGCCGTTTATTCCGGAGGCAGTCCTAAGAAGACGGTCTGCAATGCACGTGGACAGTGAAGAAAAAAAGCGCAAGCTTGAGAAAGACATCGAAGCTGAAATGGGCGATGATTACAAATTGGATTTGAAAAGTAATTTCACCTCATTTCCATATGCGTCCTGCACCTATGCAGACCATCTGGTAGGTGGAATAAGTCAAACAACCCATTTTCCTGGCACACGGTTCGTGCAGGACCTGGAAATCTAAATAAGTCAGGGAATCAGGGAAAAGTCAAGGAATTTGGTGTCCGGTCAGGGAAAAATTTGATGGAAGCAAAAACATTTCGCCGCCAAATGGTCCTCCTGTCAGAACTTTTCACACCACCCTTTTTAAAAGTCGGATTTTCTACCATAGATGGCTGGGGGTGAGGGGTATACCACCCTCGGCCGGCCATATCCCTTGCTGCTAGGCGCTACCACCACCCGCCGGCCCGACCCCTTCCTAAAATTTTAGCGACCCTTTGGCAAACACAGAAAATTTGTCAAACTCCCCCCTTTCGACGGTCCATACCCCCTCGCTGGCCCATTACTCTTCAGACCCCCATACGAAAAACCACATACCCCTCCGGATTTTCCGGCCAATGTATGCTTTCTAGTACTAAATTTCCCCAAGCAAAGGCAATTTTTCAAGATTATCTCACGCTGGTTGGTGTTTCTTCACTTGTTGGTCAGGGAATTTTGGTATTCAAAAGCCGCGCGAACCCTATGGCATATTAACAATTTTTTATCAATGTCGTAAACTAATAACAGAACAAAAACAAAACCTGCGTTCGTATATAATATGGTCATCCTTCATCTAACAGTACTAAGTTTCTAGAAAATTATTTACTGCCTGAGGAGGAAAAATACGACGTAATTCCGGAGATCTGGGAAGGCCATAACATAGCCGACTTTATGGATCCGTCGCTTTTTGAGGTCAGTCTTTGTTTAAGTTATTCAACTTATTTTTATTAAAATCTGATTGCAACGCCTGGTGTGTACTACGGCCGGTGCTCTATTAAGTAATGCTGTCGTTAAAAAATCCTGTAAATGATCTTTTAAAGTTAAAATTTCCTATATATGATTTTTTCACGATTGATGCTGGGTTTGTTACATTTTTCCATGTCCGTGAAATAATCCTATTGCTAGAGTAATCGTGATAAAATTGCAACAGAAACAAGTAGGGAGTTCACCACATGCGCCAATTCGTGTTTCAATTCTAGATCATGTTTGGCCAATTTTTGTTTAAACAGTGCCACCGTCCTGGGACTTGGACGAAGATTGTTATACTTATGCTTAATCGATAGCAAATTGTCATATCTACCCATACGCTCTTGGGCAGACATATCTGTCGACAGACTCGAATGCTACCATTGTTTTGGCACGTGGAGGTCGCGACGGCGCATTTTTATTTTTTTCCATTTTTTAATTTGTTGTGCAAGGATCTCTGAAAGTAAATGGGCCGAAATATCCATCTAAGGTAGCCCTACTCACATATTATTATTAGTAGTAGTCATAGTCATGTTAGTAGCTATCTTTAAAATTATTATTTTTTCAAAGTGATGATCGTCGTTCAAAAAGGGCCACCGTCCTGGGGTTTCGATCCCACCCCATGTTTTATTGAAAGTGCCACTGCCATGATGGAGCATGCACCTAGCATGGAATTCTGGTTCCGGTTTTTAGGAAGAAAATCTGTTAAATTCCAGGCCGCAACGCTAAACACTTTTAACAATCTCGTTTTAGGCAATATTTGTGTTTGAAATCACTACCTTTCTTGTCAAACTAAACTTTGTTGGTCGTTTGCTCCAGCCCAAGAGGTGCTTAGCATTTCACAGTAGTTTCTTCTGATGGAAATTTTGACAGTTTCGAAACTTGAAAGCCGGAATTTTTTGAAAAGGGGAAGTCTTTCCGTAACGAGGCAGCGGTTAATCAGTTAAAAAATGCAAACGTTTCTCTGAGAAAATATCAACCTGCCACAATCAATTTTTGGGGCTTTATAGACTAAAGCATTTTTAATTCTTGGAGCAATTTCAATTTTTTTAGTCTGATTTCGTTCCGGTTCCGGCCGGAATTAGCTAGTTCCAGTTCCGGGCGATGGCTACATGCTCTTTGACCTCGTAGAGGTTTGTTGCTACGAGCTTGTGTTGTTCAGAATCTGGAAGCCCTGCGCAGAGAAGAGGAGTTGAGGGAGAAAGCTGGTGTGTACGATTCGGGCATGGATTCTGACGACGAGGAAAGCCGAGAACTGCGCAAACAAGCAGCTGCAATACGTTCTAAGCAGTTGCTGGCCATGCAAGAGACGCGGCGCAAAAAGGTCACAAAGCCTGTCATGCCACGACAAGGAAGAAAGGTATGCGCGCGCAACATAGATTAGTGTTGAATAGTGACTTTTTGCGGGGTCTGGGCCGTGTTTCAGTTTCTGATGGTTTTCAGCGCGAGCGGAGCCGTTCAAGACTGGAGAGCGAGCTCGGTGAGCTGGGTGTAGCCGTCAGCAGCAAGAAAATGGTGAGATTGACTTAGAGGCAGCCTTATCATAACGGCGGTCGATTATTCGATTGCAGCGCTATTTCGAGAAGGCCTCTCGCTCTGGAAGCGTGAAAAAGATCCGAGTCGGTAAATCGTCCAGTCTCGTCCGCAGCGCCAGTCGATCCGTTCCCAGAGACGTGCAAGGCATCAAGGACCTGACAGTATGTTTGCACTAAAGACACGTATGAGTAGTGTAGACATTGGTCTCACCCACCTGGGTGCCCATAGTAGGCAGTGCAATTTCTGTAGTCCCCACTGACAGGTTGATTTGATAAATTGAACGGCAAAATTGTAGGGCACCAAAACGCGGACAAGTAACGAAATTATACAGTTGTGTCCATGGAAAAGTTGCTGCAATTTCAGCTGCGTGACAAGGCTAAGAAGGTGGGTCGGAAAGTACAGAAGAGACCGCAAGTTCACACAAGAGCTGGCGAAGGCGATCGCCGCATTCACGTGAAGAAACCGAAACATTTGTTCGCGGGAAAGCGATCAACTGGAAAAACCGATAGACGTTAACGCATTCTTGTCTGACCCTTATGTGAGAGTAAACTATTCTGTTGCGATTGTACGTACTACAGTCGCAAGTTGTTTGTTTAATTCTGGTTTGGTTCCAAGCAGAGCGTATTGCTGCAACTGAGGCGCTGTCGTCGCCAGTATTGTCGTAATTGAGTAGCTCGGTTTTTGAAGCGGTTCTTAGTTTCCGTCGGTTTTTCACTATCTGCGCTCCTACTGTTTCATTTCGTTTTGGCAGTGCTCTTTCTTTCCGGAATGGTGTAGTGGCCATGCCTTCGAAGTCGAAGAATAAGTACAAATCAATTAAAGGCTTGTGCATGAAAGAACGACTATTAACTCAACTGGAACAAGCGGCTCAAGTAGTACCGGTACTTCTTTTTTCGATTGTCATCGCTCTTTTTTGCCCAAAAATGCTAAACGTTCTTCTTTGACACTTCGGCTGGAGGTCGTCTCTGGAGTGCCACAAAAAATCCATAAATCGCCTATTTTGCCTAAAGTGCGACAACATTCGGCGAGAGGGGTGTATGGCCGACTGAGGGAGAGGGGTATACTTCACCCAGTCCCCCTGGTGGATATAATGTTCTTAGACATTCATAATTTGGCGCTATAGTTGTAACTACAAGACGATGCTTCAAAGAAAGAGTAGAAAGCTTTTAATCTTTTTCTATAGGATCTTCTCACCAGTAGAGATATGGACAGTTTCTGTTGGTATAAATTACAGAATTAGACCGGCAGCAGAGAAAAAGGTCGATAAATTTTTAAGCCAAAACTCCAGGCAGCTTTTTCAGAAGCAGCTTTTCTCTTACAAGCAAATCTTTCCGTACGTACATGCTTGTATGTACTGTGGTGCGGTCATGCGGTTAAGCTACTACGTATATGGTCTGCCTACTGTATATTATTTTAGACTGTGACTGATGATAGAGCGAGCCGAAATGCTTCGGTTGACTGTTTGGTGCAGGCTGAAAAAACCCGGAGCCATGTATGTTGAACTCTTTTTGCCTTAGCATTTCGCATAGCCTTCTAAGTTCAGAAACGCAAACAAGGTCAATCTGCTGATTCAGACGCATCTTTACAACCACCAAGCAAGGCAATAGATGTCGGGTCAACCAAAATAAAGAAAAAACGCGTTCACCGTGGTAATGCAATGAAGCTGAAGTCAAGGCAGCTGAAAGCTAGATCAGATAAGCCAGAAACGGATGAAGGAGAATCAGACAATTTGCCAGTTGGAACGGCGGCAACTGACCTTAATAGTAAAGTGTCTGTACGGCTGAAAGGTGCCCGGTTCCGCTACCTAAACGAACAACTGTATTCGTGTTCTGGCTCGGAAGCCGAACAGTTGTTCTCCAACGATCCCAGTGCCTTTAAAGTCTACCATGAGGGCTTTCAAGCACAGGTACGTACGCACGTGTGTAGGAGGGCAGTTGACAAAGGAATTAGTTTGTATTTTATTGCAGATGAAAAAATGGCCAAAGAATCCACTGGACTCGATTATCCACCAACTGCAGAAAGAGTAAGAGATTTTCTAAGCGACTGTTTCTAAAGATTAGTGTGTTGCAGACCGGCTGAGTGCGTGGTAGCAGACATGGGTTGTGGCGATGCGCGACTGTCGCGGTCTGTCAGACAGACCGTTCATTCGTTCGATCTCGTTCCAGTCAACAAACGCGTCACCAGATGCAATATAGCAAAGGTATCCACTCATATCTTTTCAGAAATCGCTCCCCCACTTAGAAGAGGGAAGAAAATGTCAGTGTTGTTATGAATATCATTGAAAAAAGACAAACGTTTGTTCGCGTGCACTCGTTCGAGTTCGAGCTGTGTTCTTCACGTGTGTTGTAAAAGCGAATTTTTGGTTACTATTTCTCATAAAACGGTTTGCATTTCTGTGCAGAACTCGCTGACTACTATGCAGCTTTCCTAACAGGTGCCGCTGGCTGATCGATCTGTAGACACGTGCGTGTTCTGTCTGTCGTTGATGGGAACCAATCTCGCCGATTACCTACGAGAAGCTAACAGAATACTGAAATTGAAGTAAGCTGTGCAAGTCTGGTTTTTTTATGACGGCGTATACCGACTGTTTCAGCGGAAACCTGAAAGTAGCTGAGATATCGTCTCGATTTGGTTCAGTTAAAAGTTTTGTGCGAGCAGTGGAGAAACTCGGATTCCAACTGTTGAAAAAGGTGATAGGCTTCTGTGTTTTTCCACTGCAGCGTTTATTCTGTTGCCAAATCTGCAGAAATCGCCGAACGACTACTTCATCATATTTGAATTCAAGAAGACTGGAAAGCCCTCATCGAGCAGGCCGACAGGCTTGAAGCTTAAGCCGTGCGTTTATAAGAAACGGTAGCCACAATCTGTCATCTATTTATACTATGGCAGTCGTACGCGCAGATAAAATAAAATTGCACCTTCAATCTACTTATACGTACATACTGTAAGCTGCTAACTTAAATGTGCCCACCACTCCCACTCTACTCGACACCAGTCCTGTCGTAAAATGTTTGATTTGCAAACGAGGTCTAGCCTATTTTAACTAAATATAAGACACTGACTTTTGCCAAAAATCGGCCGTTTGACTAGGCAGCGCCACTTCCACCCGTGTCTGCGACAGACAAAGCCGCCGATCATATCAGCCCAACAAGCAACATTTATTCGTGTCCTATCAGTGACAACAAAAACAAAAACTCTGAATGTGATCGGCTCACTGCTCCTCTTCGATGGTGGTCTTGTCGCTGACGTAGATGCCATCCAAGAACTTTCGAATATCTTTGTTTTTAACCGTTGTTGACTGTTGGATACGAGCAGCTGAAGAGAAATCGGTTGCGATTGCAAACAGCTGAACAAGGCATACAGACCGGCGCGAGAAACCAGCTCGATGTCGTTTCCCTCGACGATCAGTTCGTCTTTCTGTTTCTGCGACAACGACGTCACTACTCCTTCGGGCATGCGAACTTGGCGCACATACTTTTCCCCTAGGAAATTTCTGATCTGAAACAAATCAAGAGAGTAACGGCGGTGCACAGCGTCTGTCTGTCTGTCTGTCTGTCTCTGTCTGTCTGTCTGTCTGTCTGTCTGTCTGTCTGTCTGTCTGTCTGTCTGTCTGTCTGTCTGTCTGTCTGTCTGTCTGTCTGTCTGTCTGTCTGCTTGCCTGCAGTAAGGTGCCGTTTTCTTGCAGAGCCACGTTGATGGGGAAGTGGGCGTAGACGGAGCGCATTTTGTAGCGGTAGCCGTAGGTGACGCCTTTGATCATGTTCTCGATGTGCGAACAGACCGTACGGATGGCGGCCAACTCTTTGCGGATTCCAAACCATTTGCGCACACGCAGTTGATCCTTGCCTATTCTGTCCAGCTCGACGTTCATGTGACGGAAATTACGCACCAACTTGCCCCGCTTGCCCGTCACCGTTACCACTCGGTTTTTCACTTTGAATGTTACTACAAACAGACAGTGTGCAGTGAAGACAGTCCAACTAATTTTGCTGTTTCGCTTTTCTGGGCTCTATACCATGCAGTACTGGGAGTAAAGGAGGACCTAAAAACCAATTCTTTCGTTCCAAAACAAAACTTCTGCTGCGACCACATATTCTGCATCACGAAGAAAGCTGTACTTTTCAGCGATTAAAGCAAAATTCTGAAGCAAAAAAGGGTTTTCGCCTGCTCTAGAACCACAATGACTTATGGTTTTGGACTGCTTTCTAAGTTTTTAGATGTCTTTAAACTCTAATTTGGGTTTTGGACTGCTTAAAAATCCAGAACCGAAGCCCAAATAGGTCGTCAAAACCCACTTTGAAACAAAAATGACAAAGCCTACCCTGGATCTAAAACAAAACTCTACTTGGGACACAAACAAGGACCACCACAATTTGCATAATAGGTAACCAAAGATTTCATAAATAAATCGTGAACATTTGGGCAAACACGATAAGCAATCGAGTAAGAACGAAACGTTTGAGTGAAGGCCAATAAATCCATGTCACATTTTTAATCAATCTAATACAGTCAGGCACTTATACACTGGTACCTAGGCTAGTGGCACTAGTAAAACTAGACAAGTAACAAAACTGGATAAACGGAGTAAGTGCGAAAATGCATTGCTCAGACAAGAAAGAAACTTTTGGTAAAAAACAATCTACGTGCAATTGACTCTTTGTGCACAGATACAACAATGCACTGGGAGCCAAGTGCAAAGACGTTACACAGTGAAATGAGCCAGATACATTCGGTTCAGTAGATCTGACAACTCACAGCGAGCTAAGTGAGGAAACAAACCAAAGTTACTGTTGGTAAAATGAGCCCAGTACTTTGTGCTTCTTCTACTAGCTACCTATGTTACGCGCAACTTGCACTTGCTGGGCAATATGAACTACAGGTAGTGTTTTAATTTTTATAATAGAAGTTATTTACTTAACTGTTAAATCTGATTTATCATACCATTGCAAACTTTCAAATCCGTTTTTCTCGATTTCGACTTTTTGTTACATGGCTTGTTTTACCGTAGTGGCGGATGGTACCGGTACAGGTACCAATGCGAAGGTAGAGGGACCATAACCATAATGGTGCCACTAGCCTAGGTACCGATACCATAAACGGCGTTAAGTGCCTGACTGCAATAAACTTCAAACTTTAGCTACTTTGCCTTTCCAAACAATTACGCTGGCCATGTATGCTTAAGACTTTGTTACTGTATAGTAATAGTATAATATTTAAAGGACTAAATACCATTTTCAGGGAACTTGACAACGTTGCTCGACTCAATCAGCTTCATTTTGTATGTGATAAATGATTTCTACTCGGCCACAGGTGATTACCACTGATTCAACCTGCTCTGAAACAGAATCATTCTTCAGTAGTTAACATGAATTGAGTGAGAGGAATCCGTACTAGTCTATTTGTCTTACACGTAAACTACTGACTCTGCCAACTCCGGATTTCAATACATAATCTTAGACCCGATCTGTCTATAACTCGTATCCGGAAATATTATTAATGAGTTTCACATACGTGCGCCGAAAATGGGTTGTGGGAAGTGAATATCTGAAAATTCGGTCAGGTCGAGTCGAGGCCATTTTTGAGAGGCGCGGTCCAGGAAAAGTCTGTTTCAGGTGGATGGGTGTGTGTGGATCTGGCCTACTTCGAGCTAAGCTGAGGGTGGACTCACCGCGACAGACACCGGCTAGCATTTCGGCTGAGGGGGGTAGAATTTTCAATTCCAGAGGGAGGTAGGAGCGCTTGAGTGGGGCTGAGGGGGTGGTAAGCCAAAAAGTCCGATTTTTTGCTGAAATCAAGGCTTTTTTGGCTTATTTTTCATTAAAATAAGTTAAAATAAGCTATTCTGAGCTCATTTACAGCTAATCCAGGCATAACTTTTATCAAAATTTTCTATACAAAATTCTACCAAAAAATTCCTGAGGGGATTAGCGGCCGGCTGAGGGGGTAGGCCAGAGCCTGAGGGGGCCAACCCCCTTTGCCCATGTCTGCCCCGCGACCCATGTATGCTACAGCAACGTGCCAACGATTTCTGCAGCATCGAATGCGATCAGGTGTAGCTGGGGGAAATCAGGAACCGATCCCAAACAGAAATTAATGTTTTTAATCATACATGTACTAGGGAGTTTGGGAGGTTACTGAGAGCTTGTATATAACTTGATTATGAGCATAGAAGAGGCTCAGCAGCCCAAAAAATCGATAAAATCGACGATCGCGTAAAGTGCTGGACCTTTGCGAGTAATTGACCGTGCAAACGCATTATTTGGCCGATTAAGGAACGTAAGGTATTGTTAGATTCGGCACAAGCCAGCGCTTTCAACCAGCACAGCAACAGTTACGAAACCTTTTTCGTCGTCGAATCGAAACCTCACTCAGATGGAGAGATCACTCGAATTGCAAATTTTGAACACAGACGACCGAATGTTTTATCAAATGACTGCTGACGATTTCTTGATTGTTATTTTACACATCAACATCTAATCACTCATGCTATATTCAGGTTTACCTCAGATACGTGTTCTTGATCTCGGAACAAATCCTGTAGCTATAACGTGTGTACCGAAATTGTAGATCTTTAACAAATGTGACAGAATGCGGTATCAAACAACTGCTGTGGACTTCTAGATTATAGTTTTACGCACTAGCACCCCAGCACATCTACAGCCAATTACTGCATGCTACCCCAGATCACGCGTTCTCGACGTAACGCTATACTTCATCGATTATCGGCCGATTACCCCGGAACTCCACTTGGAAAACTTGCTATAAAATTCATACGCATAGACGTACATTCGTGCTCAATCCAATCCGTTGCTCCTCCACAACTGCACCGCGGACGACCGGTAGGACAGGGCTGACAATCGGAAGAGCAACAACAACGTCAAAACACAACAATAGGTTAATCCGAATCTTGGGTAAGTTTACTACGTCCAGTAAACCAAAAATATAGATCAGTCAGGACGATGAGTGGGCTGGGCCGTTCGTCCGGCTACAAAGCCCTACCCTTTATGTACTTATCGAATTTTAACTCGGATATCTTTATACGAAAACCATTGAGTGTGCGTATATTGACAACTTCCGTAGGCAATGCATTCCAAATAGTTACAACTCTATTAGAAAAAAAGCTCTTAGCTAAATCCAAACGTGTATACCTACAATACAGCTTTAAATTATGCCCTCTAGTTCCAACCACAGGTGCAAACTGAAAAAAGCTCTCCACCGGCACATCCACCAAACCATTGATGATTTTGTAAACCATTATTAGGTCACGTTGTATGCGTCGTTCTTCTAAAGATTTTATATTTAGTGTTTTTAAACGTTCTGGATAAGTCAGAAATTGCAACCCAGGCAAACGACGGGTAAACAGACGCTGCACTCTCTCCACAAGATCAATATCTTTCAAAAAACACGGATTCCAAACCTCAGTTGCATACTCTAATTTGGAACGTACAAATGATTGGTAAAGACGCAACAAGAACCAACGGTCACGCGATTGAAAAGTTTTATAGATCAAATTTATGGGTTTTTAACAACAGGGCATGTGTATGTGCATATAGAAGACTTTCTGTGGCACTATTCAACTATCTGGACATTTTCGCCATTATAGGGGAGTAATGATTAGGTGGGGAAAAAGGTACACTAATTCCACATCGTACCCGTTTTAACTATTGTACTTTAGGGGAGTGATGGCACTCAATTGTACTTTAGGGGAGTAATGGCAGTCTGTTGTACTTTAAGGGAGTAATGGACTACTTACTATTGTACTTTACGGGAGTAATGACTTGTACGGATTCGGGCAGCGTAAAAAGCGCCCGCCGCGAACTTTCTCACTGCCTTTATGAATTTTACGCTCCAATTGCATTATTTTACTTTCGGGGAGTAATGGCATTCGGGGAGAAGTAGGTATATCCCTCAAAATAGTACAATTATAGTACACAAAAAATAGTACAGATAAAAAATAGTACAAGATGAGGATTTGATTGGAGCACCTTGAAAGGGTAGAAATCAGGTCGGAAAAATAGTTTTTACAGTTTTCATACCAGAAAATATAGTTTAAATGAAAATTGCGCTATAAACGTCGTCGAAATAAGGCCGTGTGTGTTGAACGGTTCTGCCGAGTTATTAAAATATTATTATAGTTTATATAGGGTAAGAAAGAGGGAAGGAAGGCTACCCAAGCAAACATGGAGGAAGGAGGACGAGGAAGACGTGAAGTGGGTGTTCGAAGAAAGGACACGGCATTCCTTGGACTCAAAATGAAGTTCAACAACTCATTTACCAATACGAATATGGAGAAACTTCACCTGAAATTGAACAGGTACATATTAGAAAAATACTTTTATTTATTGTTTGTTTTAGGCATATCCAAAACAACGTAATGGTTGCGACTGTGGCATCTTTGTGCTCGCGTTTGCTGCACTGCTTGCTTCAGATAAAGCTGTATCACTTGTTTCTCAGGTAAACACGCTATTCTGTCGATTTTACAGCGCAAATACAGTATAGATAAAAAAATGTCCCATCGCTTTTCGGCCTTCACTCAAACGTTTCGTTCTCAGTCACTTCTTTACCGATTTGGCTCAAATTTTCAGCAAAAATTAACAACATGGTTGGCTAAATATTCTGCAAGTTTAGTGCCAAAATTCCGACTCATACTGGTTTTGTGACCCGAAAACTAGGAATGAAGGTGGTCCACGCAAATTTATTTTTTTTCGGTAATACAAGGAGTACAGTCCTGAAACTTGCAGGAATGATTGATGTTGCTATTGGGCATAACATACTAAACGGGCAGCCCTGTAGCTCAAAGGGCACTAAAATGGGGGAATTTAAAAAACATGAGTGAAAATCCCATAGTAAGAAATCCGCACCTTCTACAATCAAAGCACTGAATCTGTTGTTAATCAACACAGATTGTAGCAGGAAGTTCGACAAATAAATGAACCTGATATTTAAGCTCTGTTCCACACCATAGAAACCATCCCTGCAGCGTTTTTTGAAAATTGAAAATCTTTAGAATCGTCATTTTGCCGGTTTTACGAAGAAAAGTCATATTTCGTCATGTTTTTGAAATTCCCCCATTTTAGTGCCCTATGAGCTACAGGGCTGCCCGCTTAGTATGTTATGCCCAATAGCAACACCAATCATTCCTGCAAGTTTCAGGACTGTACTCCTTGTATTACCGAAAAAAATTAAATTTGCGTGGACCACCCTCATTCCTAGTTTTCTGGTCATAAAACCTGTATGAGTCGGAATTTTGGCACAACACTTGCAGAATATTTAGCCAACCATGTTGTTAATTTTTGCTGAAAATTTGAGCCAAATCGGTAAAGAAATGACTGAGAACGAAACGTTTGAGTGAAGGCCGAAAAAGCGATGGGACATTTTTTTTATCTATACTGTATAATGTACAATGACTAGAAGTTGTGTGTATGAATGAGCTTTGTCAGGCATCGGCGTGTAGCATAGTGGTTAGTGCATTGGACCGGAAATCCAAAAGTGCTGGGTTCGATTCCCGGCTACGCTCTTGCACATGCCTCACTTTTTCACCTTTCTTTCTATTTTGCAAGATTCGTGTTGATTTTCCCCAAACATTTCATTGGGGTAACCAGTACTTTAGCCAGAAAAAATATTATTTTGATTTGTAGACTGGTTGTATTCAATCACCAATTGTTTCAGGAAGACATCCCTTTTTGGCGTCAGTTCACGGCCATTATTGACTGCGCCAAGAATCAAACCAAAGTCTGGTCAGTGTCGTGCGTCACTCTTAGCCGTACGCAGTTAGAATAACTGAATTACACGATTTGTACGTTTGTGTAGGCACATGCAGCAATTCACAAACAGCACAACAATAGCTGGTTCTTTCATATGTAGGTAGATCGCTATTGTTAACCATGTTTAGTCTGTTGTGGAAGTGCAACGAATAACCTAGACTTAAAACAGAACCAGAGTTTCAGTTTTCAAGACACTTTACAGACGATCTTCTCAAATTGAAAGAAAGGTGAAAAAGTTAGGCATGTGCAATGGCGTAGCTGGTTACCATATATGGTACCACCTAAGGCCTCGATCGAAGGGGTACCATATATGGTACCAACACCATATAAGGAAGTGCCACCTGAAGGTGCACCGGTACCATATATGGTACCGTTTCCATATATGTGTACTGATACCATCTATGTTGTTATTTCCCTGACTGTAGTTGTACTATGAATTAGGTCTATCTCAATCCATGATCTATGTACATACTTTTATATATTTGCAAAGAGAAATTTACGTCAAACCCCTACAGGTTGAGGAGGCTGATAGGTCGAGTCGGCGTAAGGCACCAAGCCAGTCGTCGTAAAAAGTCTGGTTATCTTACAATCCTCTTTTTTAACTATAGAATCGTAGATAAATGAAGTACAGAGCTATATCGCGTTTGGGCCACTTCGGTACCGTACGCCCTTGCCGTGGTCTATTTGGACCACGTTGGGTGGGATATACGAACTACGCACCATGGCATTCTAGTGTACTTTAGGGAGTATTGGCTTCCTGTCTGTCTGGGCGTCGGTCATACGACTAGTAGCTTTGCTACCGATTTATGACCTAAACACTAAAAACATGGGCAAAAAAAGCTTAGGAATCACATAAATACGATCTCGAATTATTGCAAAGGCGTTCGTTCAGTGGAAAGGCGGTGTATTTACAGACGGTGTTTAAAAACGGAAGAGGAGAAGTAACTGCAGTGCGGTCCCATGACGCTGACGGTGCTACGGTGCTTTTTACTTTTTTGCTTTGCTTTTTGATTAGCTCATTTATGCATCATCGGTTTCCGGTGTGTGAGAACAGATTTTTGCGAGTCTCATGCATGATGTCATTTATTCACTTCAACACGGAACGGTTCCTAGGATTTTTCAACCGCTTCTGCTCTGTTTTTAAAGAGACTGCGTGTATATTTCGGGCAAAACCTAAAAAGTACCGTCAACACCGTCGAACCGCGCTGTGGTGTTCCCCACGTCCGCTTTTTACACCCCTGCTGCCGACATATGCGGCTGTTTTCCCCCGCCGGTCTGATTGAGGTCGACGGTGCTAGATCTCTAGATGTAGACGCTCTGAACGGTTGTATTCCCGGTAAACAGCACGACCGTACCGCCCTCTCTTCATGACTAAAATTAAACCATCTTCTTTTTAATAATTTTTTATATTCGGTGAATTCTCTGTTTCTGATAGTATGTACATGTACATACGGCGTGCACCAGGGTGGGTGCGTACATGTACCAGGGCCCCTAGGTTATAAAGACCAACCCCCACGGTAGAAGAGAAGTTTATGGAACCTCCAAACCGAAAATACAAGTATTATGTATGTAGTAGCAAGCAGCTCCTTGACAAACTGTATTCATGTAAGGGGCTGTCCATAAACTACGACTTCAGAGAGGGGGGTGGGGGTATACCGAAAAACGTCACAGAACGTCGGAGGGGGGTGGGGGGTTGAGGCAAAACGTTGACGTATTTTTGGCCTTTTTGGTAAGGTTTGACGATTGCAGAATAAGCAAGAATGCAGAGAAAGTCAAACGGTTTTGACACATTTTTTTAGTTGTACAACATATGTTGGCGTGATTTGTACAGGTGTGCAAAAAACAACCCAGCAGATTTTTGTTACTGTAGCAACCGTAAATCCCAACCGATTTGAATAATTTTATTTTTTGAATGAAACACAAATAAATTCTTGATTGGTAGAATTTTCGTTAAGATGCTTTGCTTGTAGGTTCTCTTGGTATTTGCCCTCAAATTTGAAACACTGATTTTTTGGCAATGAACAAGAGTAATTAAAACAACCCAGCAGATTTTTTACTGTGGCAACCGCAAATGTCAACCGATTTGAATGACTCTTTTTTAACTGAAAGTTAAATAAATTTTTGAAAGATTGGTGAAACTAACTGGTAAATACGTATATGTGCACAGGCACAAATTTTTCTATTATTCGTTTATTCATTTGTGATTACGCAGTCAGAAAAGCACCTTCAGATTTTGAGCGAAAATTCGAAAATTTTATTTCGGGGGGGGGTGCCTACCAAACGTCGTAGTTTTTAAGGGGGGTGATGATGAAAACGTCGGTAAACGTCGGAGGGGGGTGGGGGTGCAAAATATTGAATTTTTGAACGTAGTAGTTTATGGACGGCCCCTAACAGGGAGGGGAGGTCTGGGGTCTACCACCATCCGAAGTAATGACCTGTTGCATTTGCATGTATGTGACAAACTTACTGAGAAATCATTATTTTTTAGCTTAAAATTCGCTAATTTCACTTAAAAGAACCCATTACAGGTATGATTTGAGAGATGATAGAGATCGTTAAATGTAAAGTTTGCAGCACTGTACCGGATTTTTGCATCTTGACATGCGACTGAATGGCCAAATTTTCGTCGCTTCCCATAAGTTGTTGATGAACATATTAATCACGTGATGCGTTCAGGCTCAACCCCCTATCCACCGCCATAGACCTCAATCGGCCCGGTGGATCGGCCCGGTGGGGGGAAACAGCCGCATATGTCGGCAGCCGGTGTTTAAAAGCGGGCGTGGATAACGCTAATGCGCGGTCCGATGAGACTGACCGTACGACGGTGTTGACGGTACTTTTTAGGTTTTGCCAATATATCCTCCTATTATCCGCCACATGGCGGAGATTTCATAAAAAAAACTTGTCCCTAAGCCTGAGCCGAAGCCTACGCCTAATACCGAAGCTAAAAGTTTGTTGTGTTTCACAGTGGGTTGGGCCAATAGGCCTTCTCAATTATCCGCCATGTAAGGGATAACAGGAGGATATTTTTGTGCGAGAATGTTAGAGAGATGCATAACCGTAATCCAGTGTGTAAGCCGAGACATGTCACTGGGTTTTTCTTTGGGGAGGCCTTTTCAAATCCCAAATAGGATTTAGGACAAAGTCCAAAGTAGGTTTTGCGACCTTTTTTGAGATCCAAAGGCGGGTTTCATTGACCTTTTTGGGATTTTAGTCGAAACATGGCTTTAAAACCCTACTTGGACCAAAATAGCGTTAAAAACCCTGTTTTTGCCCTAAAAACGCCTTAAAATGCTGAAAAAACCTGTTTTGCACCCAAACTGCGTATTGCATATTAGTTTCTTCAGTGCGAAATGAGTTTTGGAACGAAAAAATAGTCCACAAAGCCCTTTCGATTCCAGAACAGACGAAAAACCCTGTTTTGAGTCATAATACTGAAAAACCCAATTTAGTGATTTGAATGCAGTTTATAAACCCTTCTATTCAACCCAAAAACCTGTTTAGGCTTTCCAACCACTGCTGAAACCCTGCTTGAGGTTTCTATACAAAGCAACCTGATTTCTAAGCAGCCTAAAAACCCTAATTAGGATTTTTAAGCCTTTCAAAAGCCCTGTTTAGGGTTTCAATTTTTTAGGGTAAATTACTTGCAAAAAAATCGGAGTCGGAAAAATCGTCTCGGGAGTCTTGCCTAAGTCGCGTGGGGGGCAGACCCCCTGTTACATGTATGGGTTAAGGGATCCGCCCAAACAAGTATTAGTAGTGGCTTCAGTACTGACAAAAAATGGCTCAGAAATCACTAAATTTTTGCCTAAAATTCGCTTGAAAAGCCTTTGGAAACCGAATTTGGCGTTTCCACTGCTGATATTTAAGGGAAATCGGTGTTTTTGCTAGCCTTTTTGTTTGTTTTTAGCTGTAGAACGCTGTTTGGCAGCTTAAAAGAGCGATTTTTAGCGTCCTTACTTAAAAAAATGTGCTAAAATCGCATTTCCAGGCGTTTTGGAGCTTTTTGAAATTTCGGACCCCCAAAAATTGGCATTTTTTAGTTTAGAACTTTATGGACGGCCCCTTAGCCACGTTTAGCTACAGAGAGATAGACAGGGGGTCTCAAAAATGGACACATTTCCTTTTGCTGTTAATTTCCGCAAATCTTGGCCACGCTGAAATTTGGAACATAGATGCCCAAATTCGGGATATTTTATGTGTTAAAGTTTGGTGCCCTGGTTTGACCCAGTCAGTACCAAGAAATTCCGAAAAAAAACAAAAATTTGGCAATTTCAAACGCAACAGATAATGTTAAAAATGGACGGACGAGGTTTTGTCCTGTACAAAAGTATAGGAAAATGGCTAGTCCGAGCATTTATGTTCCGTTTATGTACAATCATACATCGGCCGGGGTGAAGGGGTTTACCCCCTCGCCGGCCCATACCCCTTCGGCCGGCCATACCCCTTTCCGGCGTTTTTTGGACTTTTTTCGGTCGGGGGGACCCCCCCCCCCCCGAGGTCTCCACCCATACCCCCTCCGGTTTTTTCCCGGTCCATGTATGTGTACAATTAATTATTCTGACAACAGCGGCGTGCCCTATCCTAAAAAATCGGTAGAAATCCGTGGGGCTGGTCGAAAATATCGAACACATTGAAGTCGAGTTAGTACGGTAGCTAAAAATCGAATTTTCGCTGGGGACCCCTAAACTAGGATTTTGTCGGATTCAGTGTTGGGAAACAAAAACCTCAATGCCCAATGCCTGGAAAACACCCAAATACCCAATACCAGTTCGCACTCTAGTTGTACGCTGGGGACAACACCGGCCGTTCATAACAGAGCGCTCATTATCGATTTTTCGGCTTTGCCTTGTCCACAGCTCCTGCTGGTGTCAAAATAATTGCACGTCCATTTAGCGATTTTTTGTGACAGCAAACGAAGGTTTTACGCAGTATGTCCTTCTGTAGCTGAGTTGTAGGTCTGTTTATTCAGTGGTTTGGACAGTGCTGTTGGTCTATTTAGGAGATGACGTATTTCGCCAGTTGGGAGGAATTCGTGAAGGCAGTGGAGAAGCTGTACGCAGCCAGTCCAAACAGATGTCGATGGGTAACCAAATACAATCATAAGGAGGGCAAGCTAGTGCTCAAAATCACCGACGATCTAATTTGCGTTCAGTACAGCACCGAACATGCTCAAGATGTTAGGAGACTTGAAAAGCTAACCAGCAATTTGATGCGACAAATGGTTACCAAATGATTCATCCGACACATTCACTTGATGTCTGCCACTCCGATAACGCAGAGTGCAGTGTCGTTTATTGAAACCGTCTTCTTGTTACGTAATCTGTTGCAGTTTGTTTATGGCAATACAGCCGACTTTATTCGATCACTGCATTCCAGATTGAACTAGGCGTTTGGTTTTATGGTGCAGTAATGGTTTTGTATTCAGTTTTGGTGCTCCGTGTTTAGAGTGCCCAGCTCGCGTAGCAGATCTTTAAGATTCTTGAATTCGTCGATTTGATCCATCAGAGTGTTGTAACGAAACTGCTCCACCGGACGGTCGTGATCTGAATGCAGTGTCTGAGTGAGTAGTAGAGTACATACATGTAACTGGTGGTCTGGCCCCAACCCTACTTGCGCAGAACATTCAAGGATGATGTATCAATATCCACATCTCACTGCAAGATCCCTCAACGTACTTTTTGAGGAGGTAAACAATAATTCAACGTCAAACGCAGTTTACCGCAGGCTTACATTGGGATGCTTAGTGTACTATTTTCTGTTACTAGGTTATACCATATTAGCAGAAACAAGCTTTACTTTAATATCTTTGACTATTTAGCTTTGCTAAACCATTAGAAATTCTTCTTTTCTACTGAAGTACACGCACAAACGATTTTGCACATGCATGTCGCAGGTTTTTTTCTGTGAGGGTGACCTTTTTCAAATCCCAAATAGGGTTTTGTTTTTGTAACCAAGTCTAAAGTGGGTTTTGCCACCTTTTTGGGGGCTACGCATTCAATACGAGTTTAGCGATAAAATTCAGTTTTTAAACTGCGATTGCGTTTTGGAATTTAAAATAGTCTGAAAAAACTACTTTTTATTCTAAAGCAGGCGCAAAAGCCTGTTAAGTATCAGGTTGTTTAAACTTATCCAGTGAATTTTCGTCGGATCGGTTGAGTCGGTCTAGAGTGATGTCAATTCCACCCCGAGAAGTATTATAATCGTTTAAAATGGCCATAGTTCGCATTTTTGTCTACTTTGACCGTCGGTATCTTGGGAACCATTTGATCTCAATCATTAAAAATACATTTTTTTAATCACAAGGTCTCTAAATTCTAAAGATAATTCAGTTTATTATTTTCAATTGCTCTTGCCAGGGAACGTTCCAAAGTTTTAAGTTACACCGTAGATCAGAACTGCATAAAATACGATGCACCCAGAAGGACGTATTCGGCAAACACTCAAAATTCGCTTTCTCAAAGTCTGTTTGATTTATGGATCTTTTATCCCAACCCACAAACTGCAGTTACAATATACTGGTCTTGTTAAAAGTACTGCACTGCAGCCTAAACCCAATCTTATCCGGAACCTAAGCCTAACAATGTGAACCTACTGTACGCTTACGCTTACAGTAGAGTGGTCGGGAATAGGACTTAACCGTAATGTTCGTAAACCGAAAACTGTCTTTTTTCATCTCACCTGCCAGTACCACTCCGCTTTTGTTGTTGGTATTCTTTCGCACGTGGTCGTCGGTTTTGTCGGCAGCGTGTAGTCCGGCGGAAACCCTACTTGGTGCACTGTTGATTACCTGTTCGACACCGTAGTTGCCTGCAACCAACCAACAGGTAAGCAAGATCTGTGTATGCCGTATCGTCGTCTCGGGAAAGCTGAGTACCCTACCATGTCTGTCGATATATCGTTCAGTCAAAATTCGGTTAAACGTCAAGAAAATACTGTACTTGGGGTTTATTGAAGATGTAAGTACTGAAGAATTGTGAGAAATAGCAAATACGCGCATGTCGGTTCTATCGACGATTTTTATGTATGTCTAACAATACAGATTGTAGCAGGCGGCAAAGCCTAATGGGTATCGCTGCTTTAGCAAAACGTTAAACTAAAGCGCTCTCTTTGCGTACTGTATCTGAGCAATGATTATGACTGAACTATACAGCTCTGTGGAAAATGACTGTGTTTTGGCTGAAGGTACCCAACTTTGCACAGACGTTCTTTAACCAACCAGAGGAGTCGGTGCCGGTCTGTGGCTTGTGAAAGAATACCACACGACTCAGACCAATTGATGCCAGCGAAAGCAGCAAACTGAGTTGTAGCACCTTCTTCATGATGGTCTGAAAAGCTTTTCATTGCGGATTATAGTTTACTTTGCACCAAGCTATCCCTGAGTTCAAATGTTCACGAGGAAAATAATCTCTAAACTCACCAGGGGTTTTGAATTGAAGAAAATATGAAAATAATGAAAGCCATTAGGCACTAACTTTACAGGAAGTACGTAGTTTACTCACATCCGGTTGTTGACAGCTTTCTTAATCTACTGTACGTAGAAATACTGACGCAGATTTTGTTTGTCTGATTGTCTGCCGACGCAGATTGTCTATCAGGTACAACTACCCAATTGAAAACCGTGGCTTGGATATAAGACCGTACCGGACTGCAACTAAATCTTACTTTCTGTTAGCGGCCAAACTAGATTGTTCGAAGGAGAGATTGGGCTATTCGAATCTATCGCAGATGACGGCTAATCAGGACGGCAGCTGATTTTTGCCTGAACACGTCTCATTAGCAGCACAAATTCTGATACTAAGCAAAATGATCTTTAGTTTGATATTTGCACAGGTGCATTAGCAACAGCATTGTAGGTACAGTAGGTTCTACTTTAAGAGACAAAGCGTAGTAACTGCGACAAGCCCCAACGGTCAGGCTGCATCAAGCTTACATAATATCAAGACAGGAAGGAAGAGGGCCGTCACCCGCGCAAAAGTGCCTTTAGTGGGCGAAGACAAAACTCAATTAATTGGCCTGAAGCTTGCTCAATAAGTTTTATCAGACAAGCCGACAAGTAGCATGTACTTGTGTAGACGTGAATTCGCATAGAATATCAAAAACTATAATAATATCGAGTAGCCCCAGTCAAGTCAGCGTAGCTGGGTGCCGATAGGTATGCAACCTTAGACAAGCACAGATCACGAGCTCTATAGAACCGTGGCACAATAAAAAAGGAAAACCAAGTTGGCAGTATAATGAGACAGAGAAAATTGAACCGTGTCAGGCACATAATCGCTTTGTGTCGGCCAATTCAGCACAGAGCCAGAGTCAGCTGAGGGGCCGACTCGGTAACAACCTAGAATATCTGGACCCGATGATTCTCTCGATCAGTAACGATGATTCGGTCATCATTGAGCACCGCCACCCCCTCCACCCCTTTCAACTGAGCGTCCCCCGAACCCCAGCTGCCGAAGGACACGTAGAACCGACCGTCCGGGTAGAAGACCTGAATGCGGTTGTTGCCACTGTCAGCGACGATTATGAATCCTTGGTCGTCGACAGCCACCCCTCGCGGATACTTGAACTGGCCGTCATGGAAGCCCTCCGAGCCGAAGCTGAACATGAAGTGGCCATTGTGGTCGAAGACTTGCACGCGGTGGTTGCTGCTGTCAGTGACGATCAGCTGGTTCTGCCGGTTGACAGCGATGAAGTGCGGGTTCTGGAACTGGCCCTCGCGACCGCCGATCGTGCCGAACTTGCCGACGAAGTTGCCGTCTGGTTGAAAGATCTGCACGCGATGGTTGTCCTTGTCACAGACGTAGGTGAATCCTTGCTGATCAACCACCACGCCCCACGGATTGTGGAACCGGCCCTGAACATAGTAGGAGTAGCTGCAGCTTTCACTTCAGACTCTCTCACTAACGTTTGTTTGTCCATGAGAGCCGAATTCCCGGACGAACCGACCGCCAGCATCGAACACTTGCACTCTGTGGTTGTACCTGTCGGTTATGATTATTTGATTGTACTTGTTGGTTGCTACGCCTGAAACTTTCTGCTGCACATTTGGTGCGTACATGTACGTACTACTGTACCTGCCAGACAATCGAACTCCCCCTTTCCATTGCCGTACTTGCCGAATGCCCGCTTGAATACCCCTCTGACGTTGAACACCTGCACTCTGTGGTTGCTGCTGTCGCATATTACCACCTCGTCGGAGCCCGGCATGATAGCCACTCCTCTGGGCCAGTTGAACGCTCCATCATGAGCACCCTTTGTTCCGAACTTGCTCAACATCCTTCCTTTGCTCAGGTAATCTATCTTCGGCTGCGCAAAGACACGATACAGTCGAGTGTCTCCAGAAGCCAGATTGATCTCGCACCGGGAAGCGTCGTTGTTTTCAGCTGCTGCACTGGTGGTGGTGTGGTTGCGCTCAGCTTTGCGTCTGTACCGACTTCGACGGTCAGAGGGTCTCACTGCGTCGGACTCGTTCTCGGCGCTGTCTTGTCTGTCAGCTGGGCGTCTTTTGTCCGTGGCGCGCGACTCTGCGTTGTGCAGTGACTCAAGGAATCTGCTTCTGAAGCCGCTCGAGCCCACACCAGCAGCACCGTCGCCCGCTCCGAACTCGCTTAGTCGAGTCAGTGACAGGGAGGGCAACAGTTCTGGGTTTGTTTTACTGCGCACAAAGCGCTTGCGGCGGTCCAACCAAGACAGTTCTGCTTCTCCCTCATCATTGGCTGCTTCGTTACTGTTACTGTTATTGCTCTTCTTGTTTGTCTTTGCAGGCGCTGGAATAAGGTACTTCTTCCAATCCAGAGCTCCCCTGTCGCTGTTCTCCTCCGGAGAAGGATCCCTCGTTCTGCTGGTCGGCTGCCTTGAAAAGCGGTTGTTCGATACTGGAGCGGGTCTGGCTTTGCGTCTTGGTGGAGCTTGTCGCTCACCGTCGTTGGCCTTTCCAGTAAAGTGAGTGACTGATACCGGAATCCCGCTTGCTGGTTTGGCCGGCGCTTCGGTGTCTGACTCGCCACTGCTCTTATCCTCACTATTCTTGCGGGCTTTGGAAGTGTTGGCCTTACTCTGAGATGTCTGACGCAGCGTTTGTCGTTTCTCGTGCTCTTTTCTTATGCTTTCGATCTTTTCGTTCAGACTGGGGTCTTCAGTCGAGTCCTGTTCTTGTGGCTTTCGCGGCGTTTTGCTGCTCTCAGCGTCAGTGGCTGCTCTGGAAGGGCCAGGTGCCGGTGTGGTGAGTGGAGAGTCGATGTTGTTGCTGCTGCTGTCGGAACTCTGCAACTGAGGAGCTCTGGTTCTGTTGGCAGATTCAGCGCAGACTGTCGGCTCTATAGAGGCCCAAGGACTTTTCTTTACATGTTGTCCAACGTCTCTGCTGCTCTCCTCTTCAGTTGCACGAGTGTTTGGGGAGCGTCTGGGCGAGTCTGTGTGTTGCATATCAGTACGCAGTCTGTTCCAAGCCTCTTCCTCAAGTTTCTGTCTGCGTCGAAATCGCAGTGAACTGGGGTCGTCGTCGGTTTTCGGCCGAACGCTGCGTTTATCGCCGTGTTGCTGCTGCCACGTGCTGGAGTCAGCCAAGTCGTAATTGCGAGTTTTGACTTTTTGGTCGGACTCCAGACCCAGATTGAACATCTTGGGAATGTAAGAAGCTTCCAGTTGCTGAAAGCGACCGCCGAACTGAGGCACGCAGACTTGCAATTCTCCGAAGCTCTTGATTGCTGCCGGCAGCTGATTAGGGTCCTGACCAACAGAGAAACGAATTTTCTTTGAAAAGAGATCGTCTGCATCGATGTGGAACGAACGTAAGTAATCGAGTCCTTCGGAGAACAAGTGCTTGTAGTGTACCAGGTCCTCCTCAGTAGCCTCGCGTTCGCCTTTCAACACGGCTTCAACCCGAGCGCACGCCTCCGTAATATTGCTGGACTCTAATTCCAGACTCTCGCGCAGATTCCGCATTAGCCGCACTTCACTGCTGAAAAACGTTTTGATCTCTTCCAGTAGGTGTTCCTCTTTCTTCTTCAAGTCTTTCATGTAACGCTTTACGTAGTCTTTAACCTCGTCTTTCACAGTCTCGCAGTTCAGTGTTACTGAGTCGACACCTTTACTTAGGCCGTCAGAAGCTTCAGTGACGCGGTTACTCAGTCTCTTAATCTGAAGCAAATTGACCTTTCTCGTCTGCGTACGTACGCACTGTACAGACGTACTTGGTTCATCATGCGCCCGAGATCTTTTTTCACCATCTCAATATGCGTCCCTTTGCACTCCAAGCACACACGCTTCTCACAGTGAAAGCAGTATTCCACTTCTGCCTTTTCCTCACAAACCTTGCAACGTTCCATGTTGTATCTGAAAGAGGCTGTTGCAGCACTACGGTAGTTACTTGGTTCAGGTTTCACCTTCTAATGTACGCTTCGAGTTCCTCTGCATTTTCTTCAGAGGCCTGCAGATGAATTTCAAGAAAGCCCATGAGAGTGTAATTGGTCTGAAAGCTTTTTACTCCATCGTACGGGAGTGGATGGTCCGCTCTGCATTCTGGACACTTGACAGACCGGCGGATTTGGTCCACAAGACCCTCCAGACATGGCTCCATGCAGAATGTGTGTTGACACGGTAACAGTTTTGGTGAACTATAACATCAAAAATTATAATAAATGCAAGTATTAGCTGATATATCCAATTTTACTATGTGGCCGTTTTTTCGAAATCCTAAAAAATTAAAAAAATTGAACCATAGGTGAACAAAACCAGGTCTGCGAAGGACAGAAGACTTCTGTTGGGCTGATTAGATTTGTGCAGATGGTAATATCTAATCGTTGTGCCCAAAACCTTACAAATGATAAAAGTTGACTGAATCACAACAAACGGCCTTGGGCCAACGCAACTCATTACATACCTACCGTAGTATAATTCAACGCAGCTACAACCTTTTTAATTGCAAACACAGTTTTATCTGAAAACAGCAGAAAACTGACTTGTATCTGTCGAGACATATTGGACAAGTGAGTAACTCTTCAATTTTTTCCAGTGGATTCAGGAATTCCGGCGGTCTTCCGGCAGGTGGCACATCAAGCATGTGCTGCAGTCTGTCGAGAGCCGCCCGTCCCTCCGAAGCGGTAGCCATGTTCGTTTTCTATCTAAACACTCAACTCAACATTGTTGTATAGACCGAGACAGTTGATGCGAGAGGGGCAGGTTTAAAGCAACGAAAGTCGATGGCGCAAGCAGCTTGGCCTTGGGATTGCTGAAAATCCAAGGCGCTCGTATCGCTAAAAAGCTTAAACAGCTGGCCAGGCCCAAAACACACGTCAAGTCATATGAAGCAATAGCAGACACGTAAAATCACGTTAGAGGTCAGCAGATGCGTTTTTGAGCCAAGCGTTCCTCTGCCACATGACTGGTTGCTCGCACTTGCGCCAGTCGCCCACGCCCACCGTAAAAAGCAACTCACCGTTTGTGCAGTGACAAACGAGCGTTTAGCTAAGACTAAGAAGCACTTGTCTATGGGTTGGCAGGTCGTAGCTGAATCAGCACGATCGTTTGCGTCGGCTGTAAAACTGGTTCCAGTCCGACTGACTGGAGTGCAGCCGGTCACTGGCTGACGCCTTTGAGGTTGTGCGCTGCTCACACCACTGCTAATGCCGCTACGCCGGCTGCTTTATTTTAAAACATCCAACACAAAACTAGCCTACCTCCTACGCATACCTACCACACGCCCGACACTACTTGGCTGTTCATACCCAACTTTTAAGTCCAACCAACCTCTCATACTACAGTAGCCCAGCCAACACCAAAACTTAGCTCCACCCGCCCGACTATTTAGTACAACATATTAAAGCATAATATGATGCATCATGCAGCTATACCCTTCCGTGTCTATGCTAGCTATACCCTTGTCGTTCTGTTTAGTTTTATTTAGTATGACCAATGACCATTCTCGTTTCAGCTTCCGAGTTACTTATATGTAGCAATCGACAGGGACCAAAATTTCCACTGGAATTGAACTGGACATGGAACGCTTGCTCCTCGTCGTCGTGTAGCGGAATTGCTACCCTGCACGTCCCGGTGGGAGAAAGGGTTGGATTTGGGGAGGGGGGGGGGGGGGGGTGTAAATATGTGAATAAGGGGAGAGAAAGAGGATGTGAGGGGAGGGGTGGAGGGGAGGAGGGTAGGTGGGGCAAGGGGAGGTAGGGGGGTGGGGGGGGGGAGGGGGGAAAACTCGATGCAACTTTTGACGGGCCATATCTCCAGAACGGTTTGACCTAGAAGCGTCATAAAAGCATCATTGGAGTCGCCAGAGACCCTAGATTGGAACTCTGCAGTCATCTCATTTTCATCGCAATTAGGGAAAAAGCTCATTTTTTACGTTGCACAAATTAGTATTCAGAGTAAACGTAGCGCAGATTAGTATTTCCCCCAGGCCGGAGCTCGACCTTGTCTATAACTTTCGTCCTGAGGCCCAAGTCGCTCCTACGCCTCCATAAAAACCGCCAGATCGCTCCTTTTTTGGACATACTTTTTTAGGCCTGGAGGCCTCTCTCAAACCAGGGGCGCACCAAGCGGACGTTGGGAACCGACATCACCATGACGTAAACGCGCCAGGCACTCTCTTAGTACTGTACCTGGTGCCCAACAGCATGGCTAGAGTGGCTGGCAGTGATAGAATGGAAACGTCCGAGATGATGAACCACGGGGGTCGCGAAATGGACCACATAGGTCTAATCGTAGACCGCAACGCACATCGGATGGGATCGGATCCCAAATAGGTTTTCGGGACCAAGTCCAAAGTGAGTTCTGCACGATTTTTTGGGGTAAAAAGGTGCGTTTTGTCGACCTTTTTTGGGATTCCAGACGAAAATGACTTTTAAACCCTATGTTGACCGAAAGAAGCGCTAAAAAAACCTGTTTTTGGATTAAAAATGACTTAAAAACCCTGTTCAGGTTGAAGTAAATGCCTTAAAAATCCAATATTGAAGTAACAAATGCAAGAAAATACTGTTTTGCACTCAAACTACATATTGAATTTGAGTTTCAGCGATAAAATTCAGATAAAAATGCGTTTTTAACTAAAAAAGTAGTCCAGAAAACCCTAATTTCAATTCTAAAGCCTGTTTTGAGTTATAATGAGGGTTTAAAAGTAACCTGAAAACCATAATTAGGGTTTCAAAGTAAATTCCCA
This sequence comes from Sabatieria punctata, assembly GCA_030248155.1. Classification (NCBI taxonomy): domain Eukaryota; kingdom Metazoa; phylum Nematoda; class Chromadorea; order Araeolaimida; family Comesomatidae; genus Sabatieria; species Sabatieria punctata. The sequence goes on from JASANB010005509.1 coordinate 29,543, forward strand.
ACCTCTGTTTGAGAATTAGCTAGAATTCGGGCCCACATAAAAGGACGGGAATCCTAGGAATTTCCCTAGGGGTTATTTGGGAATTGGAGGGGAAATAAGATTAGTGGGAATTTAGGGGAGGGGGGAGGGGGGGGGGGGGGAAAGAAAAAAAAAAAAAAAGAAAAGAGACGACCGGACCGGGGGGGGACGTGAGGGGGGGTAGATGGGTGGTGGGGTTTGGCGCGTCGTCAGTGCCCAACACAGAAAAAAAGCGGTCGCCCGTAGGTTTTAAAGCACGGTGACTGCAATTGACGCTCGACGCTTCACCTAAAGTGGTTTGTTTGTTTGCTTTGTTTTTTTATTTAAAAAAGTAGGTGTAAAAGAAGTTATTGTTTATGTTGTGTGTCAACTCTATTGGTTGATTGTGGTTGTGGCCAATCTACCACGAAACTAAAGAGCCACTGTTTGGTCGAATGCTTTCTGGCCTTACTCCTGACCTGGAATCTTATTGATGAAATTAAAAATTTATTCTCCTCTTCTCAACGAACGTTGCGCAGTCTTAGGCGAATGATAATAATAGTGTTATTTCTTCCTGACGGCAAATTGCGTATTCTCACTCGGCTAAACATACCTGTGCCCGGCGCCGCCAATCCGAACCTATCTTACCAAAGGATTCGAAAGGGTGTTGCACCCCAAACCCAATATGCGGTACGTAGGAATTTATTTACCTATTTCGTGTAGTGGAATCGAAACTGAAGATATTTTGACTGCTTTTAATAGTTTTTTGGCCGGAATTTTTGTTGCGCCAACACGTCTAAGTTATGAACTACCCACAGTGACATGTCCCGTTGGCTCACAAAACTCAACAAAAATGTTGCTCAACAAATTGATTGCTTAGTGGTAGGAATGTCGTGTCTGATTGATAGTATTCCGTGCAAAACGTTTTTGTTTTCTTTCTGTCGGCAACATTTTATAAACAGAGTAAATGTTGGTGCGTGCGACAAAAATTGAGGCGTCCCGCCATTTTTCGAGACAAGTATGAATAGAATACGCCTTACAGCATAAGAAGAAAGAAGCAAACGTACTAGTGGGGTTTTAGTGGGTTACCCCAGCTGGAAAAGGCAACCGCCTCACCCCCATACCGCCCACGAACCAGTTTACAGACCCCACTAGCGATCGACTGGAACCAAAACTTCGACCGGAACCGGACCGGAACTCCCCAAAGTCCGGTCGGAACCGGAACCTTTTAGCAGAAGCTAAAAATTTTAAATTGCTCTCAGAACCAAAAATGGTAGCTGAAACTATAGGAGGCAATTGCGGGGTGCTCTGCTAAAATTAGAACGGGCACAACTGCCGTGAAACATTACTGTTTTAGGTGTCCAAGGAGTGTTTACATACCGTTTCAAGTACCAAAAACTCGATTGGGGCGGTTTAGTGATTTCTCTGAGAATCGTACACTCCTCCTACAGGAACCCAACACATCCTTGTTTTTCTTGCCTTTTTTAGGTTTGGCTATCTGTTTAAGACCTCTGTATTTTTCGAATTTCGGCTTTAAAGTGTCGAAACAACTAAATTTTTTACCTGAACGTACTGTTAAATGTTAAGCACCTTTTGGGCTGCAGTAAATTACCGACTAAGTGCACTTCTGAAAAAAGTGGTCATATCAATGAAAATTGTTGCCTAAAACAAAGTTTTAAGTGGTTTATTAATAGTGTTTAGCGTTCTGACATGGAATTTAGCTGTTTTGCTTCGAAAAAGAGCGAAAAGTCTATACGTTCCGGTTCCGGCGCCCTTCAGCACCTTTTTCAGGATGATTTCTTCAATTTCCGTGATCGTTCATCGCCAGAAGACGGACAATCCGAATAGTGACAGAAGGTGTATGAGGTGTGTATGAATGAATGGCGAACAGTCGATGATTGTGTGACCGAGTTGTCAATTCTGGAGCCAAAATTAACGCCTGCAGTCCTATAATCAGCCCCTGTACACAGGACTTGATCGTCCAGATCGCTTGATGGCTCCTGAGGTGGCGTACCGGTCAGTGTTGTTGGATGCCCTCTCGACGCACGGTTGAGATACAGACCAAAACGACAATGTCATTCCATGCCTGAGTGGTGCGTCTGTGTATGAACTGGAGTATTAGTTGTTCTTCTATTGGATCAGTTAACTGACATTGTATCTTTCCCAAATATTCATAATGGTGAATCATCTCGTTCGCATCTGTTTATCATTATGCGGTATTTTGCGTTGAGGAACGGAAAATAAACTGTTTGGATTGATTTTAATAGTAGACATCAGAAAAGAAAAAAAAAGAAGAGTCCACGTTCTGCTTCTGCAAGATTTAGTGATATGTACTATGCGTGTGTCGGAAAGAACGCAACCTACGTATATACGTTGTACATCGTCATAAATCGATGCACTGGGTGATTCACATATCCCGCGGGCTTTCGCAAAGCTTAAACTTTTTTGTTTGTTGACCGAATCAGCCGATTTTTGAATATAAATATGTGGATATACATACTTCGCATTTTACTGTTCAAAATTTCAAGAAATTCCACTTACAACAGCACCACTGTTTCAATCACTTTCTGCAGCCGCTAGTGATACTCTATTGATGTTTTTCCCTTTTGTCCGTTTCCGGGTTTTGTAGCCTACCCTACTTCAAGGATTCATGCCACCGGCGGAGGATTTGGAGGCTCGCGTTCTCTACAAAACTCCAGACGAAACATTAACTGCACCATAACAATTATGGTTCTTGTTCTCGCAAAGGACGCCGCGCATTTTGCACGTTTCTTGACCAAAATTGCAATCACAACTGCTAAAAACGTCGGGTTATGTTGGAAACTAAATGCTAAAAACGTCGGGTTATGTATACGAAATGAAGCGTCAATCCGCTATGGCTTAAAAATGTTATCAACGCCCAAAACACTAGTCTAATCGCGCACTAGCCAAACATTTTAGCACCAATGTTGGAAAATTCATTTTGCAATAGAATTGTCCGTTTTCTGACATTTCGTACTTTACAAGTTGAAATTTTAAACAGTAAAATGCGAAGGATGTCCAAGTGTCATATCCAAAAACAGCTGATTCGGTCCACAAACAAATTCATTTCATATATCGTCGCCACTATGGTAAAACGAGCCAAGTAACAGAAAGTCGAAATCGAGAAAATCGCTTTTTAAATATTTGTTACATTTTCGTGAATTAGCTTCAATATCAATTTAAATATTTTTTACCTAAAATACAAGTACATAATTGGTGTGCAAAACATTCTGCATGTGTCACTTGTGTAAAATTAAGTCAGCTAACAGGAAAAGCACAAAGCACTTGGCTCATTTTACCAGGATCACGTGATGATGTCCGTGCACATGCCTCTGGTTACATGGTTGTATCTCCTGACACAGAGCGAATTTCGACTTCGTTCCTTCGCCAAAACGTTTTTAGGTGCTTTAGCTATAGTTTTTCGCACTTAACTCCATTTTTTCCATTTTGTTACTTGGCTCGTTTTACCATAGTGGCGACGATATATTCATTTCACAACTGCTGCCGGACGACAATGAACTGCTTTGGTCATTAGTATATTGCGGATTGTGTAAGTGTTCGTACGTGTAAGTTAGGCTCTGCCCCAGTTGAATGAGACAGAGTCACTTTCCCTAGATGACTTGTGTAATGTGTGTCGTACGGTCCGCTCTGCTTGACGATTTCGGTCGCTGGTTTTCCTTGATCTCGACTTGCGTACAGGTCATACTTGCGCTTCCGTACAGTACGCAGGTGTGGGCTCCTTTTGCTGCCGTTTCTTACTAGTGCGGTCAGCCATCAAGCCAGCTACCATTGGTAACTTGGGGGCACTTAAAGATGTCTCGGAGATTCTGATCCGGGGGTTCTGGCCTATGTCGGGTGGGGGAACACCCTTGCTAGATCTATGGATTGAATCAACATGCAGTACACAACCGAACAGCATATGTTTCTCTTTGAGAACTTAGTCCGTTCGACTAAGTTTATGTGTATAGTACATATTCTTGATTCTGTTGTTGAAAGTTAGTCTGCCTGCACCTCACTATCCGAAATGACACATAATAAAAACCTTTCAACCAAACACACAACACAATTTACACTGTCTCAGATTGTACACTGTTTCGAGCGTTTAACCATAATTTAGACTGCTAACACGTTCCAATCACGGTGCGGGCCGGTGATCTCCGGATCAATATTTAGCGCTATTTAGCAGGCGGTAGATTTATTTAGCAAATCGAACAAAATTTAGCTGGCCCGTTAGATATATTTTGCGATCGCTTCTACGGTCTGTCAACGCGTGAAACCGTCTAAACAACAAAAATTCCATTTATTTTTGGAAATCCTGACTGATTCTTCCGGTGTGCTGGTGCAGAGTGTTTTTGAGACTTTTTGTAGCGGGACGATTTGTAAGTAGTTCCAGTTTATTTAGCTGATCGTCTAAAATGCAACGTCGTGGCCGTGGTCGTCCAAAGGCGGGATTCGGCGTTCCTTGGGAACAAAAAGAAATAACACAGCTAATCTATCAATACGAAGCAGAGGTCATAATGGCAAAGCTGCTGTAAGTGGAATGCGTAGTTATACTCCTGGTAATTATCTCCTGGTGCGTTTCTTCAGGGCATCCCCCACCCGACTTAGGCCAGGACCCCCCGAGATGGGACCCCCCCCCTTTCACCGACCCCCTCCGATTTTTCTGGCAAGTAAATTTTCGAGCAAATTTTTGCAATTTTTTACACTTTCACACACAAAAATTGCCAAAATGGCCTGCAAAACAGCACTTTTTAGCTGTATTTCAGCCCAAATTAGCGATTTTTGGCAATTTTTAGCCAAAAAATTGCGATTTTTCTCGATTTTTGAGCGTTTTTTAGTGCCCCCCCCCGCTCCCTAAATTTTGGCTCAGACCCCCGCCCCGGCCGGCGCCAGACCCCAACCCCCCTCCCCATCGGCGGATGACCTGTTACATGTATGCTTCAGGGCATGTGTCAAGATGGCCCACAGAAACCGTGCCACCGGTGCACCTGATGAGAATTGGCACACCGAGATAGCAGCACCTAAGCCCCGAAAAACAGATTGATTAATACGTTGTTTGTTTTAGGACTGTCCTAAGCAAAACAATGGCTATGACTGCGGCGTTTTCGTATTAGCCTTTGCCGCTGTGCTTGCTTCATCCAAGAATGTAGCTGTTGTTTCCCAAGTAAGAAAATTTACAGACTCGATATATGTTGTACCAAGAATATTCTTGGTTGTACTTATCAACGTTTTAGAACGACATGCCGCTTTGGCGTCAATTTACGGCATTCTGCAGCTACTGTGGTAAAAATAAGCTTTATCTGCTTGATTTTTTGTTGTAGGATTACTGGTCTGATTAGTTTGCTCTTTCTTCTGTCACGATTCTTCTGCAGTACATACCAGTGGCGTATCCAGGATTTTGGAAAGGGGGTGTGTGTGAAATTTTGAAAGTGCCTGGTTGGGCCGCTGCCCAACCAGGGTAAGAAAATTTAGCAAAATTAGCCTTCAAAAACGCGTTTAAAACGCATTCCGAGCTTAAAATTAACAGAAATTACAAGTTTTAGTAGTTTATAATGGCGTGGTTGGGCTTCTGCCCGACCAGGGCGAGAAAATTTTGAAAATTTGGCCTTCGAAAACGCATTTAGAAGGCATTCTGAGCACAAAATGGACAGTTTTAGTACATAATTCATTAGTTTCTTATATTTTTGACAGACTTTTTCTTCCTACCTCCACCGCAAAGGGGGGTGTACACACCCTACACCCCCCTGGATACGCCACTGGTACATACATGTGTCACCTCATTCTATATATTCTATGCTTTACGCTGGATTCTTGAAGCGTTCCTGTAGTAAAAATGCATCTAGTTAGCTTCTAGTTTTCGTGCCAGTTACAAGTTGACAGTTGTTATGTTGTTCTGTGATTTGCCTAATCTGTGATCTGTGACCTTAGTAAATAAAGAATACAATAACGCCTAGACGATCTTTCTTAGTAATGCATAGAATGTTTTTGAATAATATGCGGTTTCGCACTAATTTCAACCCTAAGTAGAAATATGGCACGGTTTCGAACGCCTTTCAGTTGAGGAGAGGCTTGGTTGGAACTGAATTCGTCACGGGTAGATTAAACAGTGCTAAGTGGTCTTTGCTTAGTAAAACCTTTTTCCCCATAGAGTTTGCTTGTGGCCCGGCGGACAGAGACGGCGGCAAGCAGCAAGAGTTACCGTTGTGAAATCAACAAAGAACGCGTTTGTACATTAAAAGTGGTTGTGCTCTAGTAGGTTAATCCGAATCTTCGGTTTTCTACATCAGGTCAGGTTTATGTGCTTCAAGAACACTCTGTTTCACTTCACAACATTGCAGAAGCCGAAACAATCTGAAATTGCATTTGGACCACTTTGGTACAGAGCGCCTAAACAATGGGCCACTTTGATCGGGAGATACAACGACGCACCTCATTAGTTCCAACCATAGTAGGTGTGTCTGTTGCAATTTCTGATCAATTATTTTTAGGCACTCACCCGCGCGACAGGGAAAAGTAGCCAGCGAAGAGGAAGGAAGGAAGGCTAGAGATAGCTATTATTGTGAATGGAATGGATTGCATCGTCTCAGTGTGTGCAGTAGAAGAAATGGAAGGTCCGGATGCTAAGCGAATGCGTTCGTCGGGGAGGCCAGTCTGATGGGCAGTCCGATGACTACGGCTGGAAAGTGGGCGGAGGAGGCAGAGCCGACGGTCAAGGGGGTCCACACGGGGGATCCGAGAAGCGCGGACCAAGTGATGAGGAGGCAGACCTGCTGGAGCGCCTGCGCCCAGTTCGGAGCCACAAAATTTACCCGGCAATGCTCCCCGGGGGGTGCTATTGGGGAGAGGAGGGGGGGGTTAGTTGTTATATACAGTATAGATAGGGGAAAAAAAATGTCCCATCGCTTTTTCGGCCTTCACTCAAACGTTTCGTTCTCACTCACTTCTTTACCGATTTGGCTCAAATTTTCAGCAAAAATTAACAACATGGTTGGCTAAATATTCTGCAAGTGTGGTGTCAAAATTCCGACTCATACTGGTTTTATGACCCGAAAACTAGGAATGAGAGTGGTCCACGCAAATTTATTTTTCTGTAATACAAGGAGTACAGGCCTGAAACTTGCAGGAATGATTGGTGTTGCTATTGGGCATAACATACTAAGCGGGCAGCCCTGTAGCTCAAAGGGCACTAAAATGGGGGAATTTCAAAACATCATGACAAAATATACGACATTGCATCTTGTAGAACCAGCAAAATGATGATTCTAAAGATTTTCAATTTTCAAAAATTGTAGGGATGGTTTCGACAAATAAATGATCATGATATTTAAGCTCTGTTCCACCCTATAGAAACCATCCCTGCAGCGTTTTATCAAAATTGACAATCTTTAGAATCTTCATTTTGCCGGATTTCTTAACTATGTCATTTTCAGTCATGTTTTTGAAACTCCCCCATTTTAGTGCCCTTTGAGCTACAGGGCTACCCACATGCTATGTTATGCCCAATGGCAACACCAATCATTTCTGCAGATTTCAGGCCTGTACTCCTTGTATTACCGAAAAAGTAAATTTGCGTGGACCACCCTCATTCCTAGTTTTTGAGTCATAAAACCAGTATCAGTCGGAATTTTGGCACTACACTTGCAGAATGTTTAGCCAACCATGTTGTTAATTTTGCTGAAAATTTGAGCCAAATCGATAAGAAGTGACTGAGAACGAAACGTTTGAGTGAAGGCCGAAAAAGCGATGGGACATTTTTTTTTATCTATACTGTAATTTGCCGGTCGCCAGGAGTCCAGAGGCCAGCAAACAGTAAAAAACGTCGGAACAGCAAAAATTACGGTAATATAGAATCGGCATAAAAGCCGCAAATTTACGGTACCAGCGCTAATGCGCGATAAAGTTTACATCAACTTCAACAACAACTTGTCAACACAGAGTAGAAAGACTAGATAAAAGCACTTTTGCACATAAACAGGCAATTTACAATAATGCCTACAAAACGCGCACTGCAATAATGATGTGCTACCCGAGAGGGTAACTATTACACGCTGACATATCAAATCAAAACTATAATTCAACTTTATTCTCTCAACCCACACCAACAGCATGGTTCATCAAACGAGGGTTGGAGACTCAAATAAAGAACAAATGTACAATACAAAACAATTAAAAAAACTACTGCACTGTTACCAACTGAGACTCTCCTACCAAAATGTTAAAAAAACATCAGACTTACAATAGGATTTAAAACCAGCAACGCTTTTGTGCACAACATCGTTTGGAATGGTGTTTCAAATAGAAATAGCATTGTACAAGTTACATGTGCGTTCAGTACCCCATTTACATTGGAGAAGCCCATTCCCACCCACTTCGAGCCGACTACCCAGCCTAGGTTTTAGCTTTTGGGCGGGGTTTTGATCTTAAAAAATTAAGATAGGTTTTAGCTTTTCACGTAAAAAATACCTATTTCACGGGTGGAGGAGCTTACCTGGCATCATTTACATTAAGCTTGACCGGTAAATAGAGACGGTATATATGGACGTTCTTGACCAGTGAATAAAGAATACAATAACGCTTAGACGGTCTTTTTCTTGGTAATGCTTCGTACGGTATGTTCTTGAATAAAATGCGGTTTCGCACTAATTTTTGACCATTTTGATCAACGACGCACCGTCGTGCATTGAGTACCAAAATTCCACTGGTGTTCGAATCCACATTACTATATTTATTTATTTTTAAAAATATTTTATTATTATTGGATTATTATTACATTGATTGAAAAGAAATTGCTGCTAAATTGGAAAACAGTGGATAGGCGACTACTTATTCGCTCGGTGTCGTCAATTTTTTCATTCCCGTAATTAGTAAGTTCTGTAAGTAGCTAAAAAATTCTAAATTTCAACATTTATAATTTGAGTTGAGAATTCTGTCTGTGTTTTTTGCGAAAGAAACTTCGGGAATAAAAGTGTAGTGTAGCTGGAGGAACTCAGAAAAGGTCAGAAATCGACTATAGGGCCACTGAAAACCGGCAACTGCCGAAAATGCCGCGGTAATTGCCGAAAATATGAAATGAAAAATTTTCGAAAGTGCCGAGAAAATCTACTTCAATACCATTCTCTAATTTTTGCAGAAAAAGTAGGGCAAAACTGACTTATAAGAGTCCCTAACAAAAATTTCAATTTTAGCTGCCGTATTCAGTTGACTTAATTATCTTCGATATTTTGACTACCTCTATCGATTTTCCTTGATTATCGATTATTTTTTGGCAAACTTCCAAAATTTTAAACGTCACCGGATCCTTGCATACAATATATTGTTCGAAAGCCCGGGTTAGGTGCAGCTTGGGGGGGAATCAGGAAAGGTCAGAAATGGACTATACATCAATTAATTAACTTTCTTTCTTATGACTATACGACTCAGGAACGTGCCCTATACTGCGAACATGAAAAATTCTGACCTACAGTTTTTTATTTAAACTAAACTACACTAAACTAAAATGTAAGCACATTTTCAAAACCTGAGAGCGTTGGCTATCGTTAGGTGCACGAATCGGTATGATTAGAGTAAGTAGCAGCACAGCAGGGGTCAAAACCTGTCAAGAAATCGGTTAAAAAAGAAGCCTCGAGTGCTCCTGAAATTCGCACTACGATTGGTGTGGGTAGCTTACTGCGGGTTGCTCTAGCTTCAGGGACCCCAGAACTGTGCGTGATCCTAGAAGATACCGCTAATTTTTTGCAAAACTAAAACATGAATAACTCGAAAACGAGACGGATACTTAAAAAAAAGTGAAACACCAACGAATAAAGGACGACGTGTTCTATCTACCCTAGAAATATGGCCAAGATTTCCAGACGTCAAAAAATTATTTTTCACTCTTTGAAATACATCCTAAAATCAACGAGCTATGCTTGCTGACTTAAATCGATCAGCCCCAAATATTGTGGGTACAGTGGTCATAGTGAAGACTAATTATGCTGAAGAGAAGATATGAGCGCGATCGGCAATTACACACTGGAGAACCAGTTGAAAATGTTCAGAATCATGTTTTTGGCCAGTGGCAAGCGGTATCGGAGAACAGAAATACCGCGGTAGTGATATTTTCTACTAAAAGCCTATCGATTCATAACATAAAAAGCATAGGTCAGAAAATTTCATGTTCCGCCGCCCGCCGGGTTTTATAAAAATGTCTCTTAATAATAGGCGTTTTTTCAGAATTTTTTATTTTTTAAATCTGCGTTCTGTCTTATTGCCTGTTTTAGAGAAGACGACCACGGAGTGAAGTTCGGAATGTCATCGCTGGCGGAATCAACAGGCTTGGAGCAGAATTTTGTATTGTTTCGGCAGGAAATCGCAGCTGATCAGGAGCGAAGGGAGGTAGACAGCCGACAGACAAAAAAAATTAAAACAAAACACCAAAACCGTCTTCCGACCATTTTCGGAATAACGACAAAAAGGCGTTGGACTTTTAACAATACCAACGTGTATGGTGTGAGAAGAGTGAAAAGAGGCTAGGCTATCCTTATGCATGCATAGAAAGACTGATGTTTTTATAGGAAATTCGCACATTGGTTCGTGAACTAGAAGAAAAAGGTCGTGACTTGCTGACAAACCTTCAAGATAGCTCACCCGCCAGCCGATCTCAACGACATGTTCGCAAGAGCAGATCGGCTGCTAGATGAAGTGAAAGGTCTGTATTCCCAGCTTCACTTCAAGTTCCGAACAACGAGTATTTCAAGTGCGTAGGCTATTGTTTACTAAGAACATCTTGCTTGATTGCGGACCATCTAATCTAGAATTTGTTCAGGCGTAAAAGCCGACTGGTCGGCATTTTTGGCTCCTTAGCTTGACACGGCGCCACTTATGCGGCACATTTGGTGTAACAGTTTAGACCGCAAAGCCACTGTGCGTGTTCTGGCACGCTCATCCACTCATCGGGTCAAGTTTCTTGTCACCGAGTTGGTCGTCTCGTCAGCATAAAGCCCAACCCAGGCCACCGAAAACTGGTGACAGTGAGTAGGTAGGCCCGACCAGAATTCTGGTTCTGGTCCGGTACCGATCAGGCTGATCCGGTTCGGTTTACCATTTTTCCGTTTGTTTACAGATACACTCAAATATTGACTAAATAAGCTCACTAATTTTTACCCTAAAATCATACATGGGCCGGAGAAATCCGGAGGGGGGTGGGGGGGTTGAGACCTCGGGGGGGGTCCCCCCGAAAAAGGCCAAAAAACGCCTATTTTGCCTTAAATAAGCGAAATTTTCTCCCTCCGGGGAGGGGGGGGTGGAAGGCCGAGGGGTGGTATGGACGGCCGAGGGGGGGGTAATGGCCGAGGGGGAGGGGTCCCCCCCTTACCCCCCCCGGCCCATGTAGGCCTTAAATTCGCTTGAAAAGCCTTTGGAAACCGAGTTTGGCGTTTCCACTGCTGATATTTAAGAGAAATCGGAGTTTTTGGAAGCCTTTTTGTCATTTTTTGCTTGTTTTTAGCTTAGCATTTAGCAGCTAAAATAGCGATTTTTAGCCTCCTTACTGAAAAAAACGTGGTAAAAACGCATTTCCAGGCGTTTTTGGAGGTTTTGAAATTTTGGACCCCCCTCTGGGCGAAACGCCCCCTCGACCCCCACCTGAGGGGAAAAACCCCTCCCCCAGGTCGGCCTGGAGCTGTTACATGTATGGCGATACCGTAGGCTCGGCGTACATGCGGAGTGGCGAAATGGGCCGCAAGGCCTGATCGTAGGACGTTGATGTGCCCCAGTCACGTCGGATCGTATCGTAGGGCGCCACTTAAGATTATTCTGAGCGAATGTTGCTTATCGCTTGAAGTGATTGTTGTGCGACGGCCGTCTCCGGTACCACGATCATTACCGCTTTGCCAATCAGCGACTTCCTTCTTGGCTGCATTCCCGGTCTTTCTGAGAGCCGGTGTCTCGCTTCACGTGACTCGGTCGATTGGAGGTAGGCTCTCTGTTGCTCTCAGACACCAGTTCGGTTGTGCTGTTGCAGTATCAGCGAGTCGTTCTGACGGCTTTTCATTGGACCTCGGCCCTAGCGGGTTTGTTGCAGTTGGCAACGAATTGCGGTACGATAGACTGAAAGAGACTATGCCTAGCACTCCTCCTGTGTCTTAGGTCTTTGGCGTACTCTCATTCAAGATACCCGGTTGTGTGTAGAGTTGTAAAAAATTTTTTGAAGGCCAAAAAAGCTTTTTCGATGAAAAATTTTTTAATTTTCAATGCAATTCAAAATTTTTCATGCATGAAATTTAGCTTGTGGAGTTGCAAGGATCATACCTGTGCATGGGGGTGCCCAGGGGGGGGGACGAAAATAAAAATCTACCAAACGTTGCTAGAGGCTGCTAGAAAGCCTCCAGATGCGTTTTCAAGCCACAGAAATCAATTTTGGCAACTACGCAACTACGCACCCTTCCTCCAGGCAACTACGCACCAAACCCGAAATTTTTTCAAATTTTCCCGGAAAATTTCGATTTTTTGGCAATGTTTCTAACAGAAAAGTGTTTTTTTGGCAATTTTTTGTCGAAAATTTGATTTTTACCGCAAATTTTTTAATTTAAACCGAAAATTTCGTATTTTTAGACAAAATTTTGGACAAAATTCAAATTTCCCGCCAATATTTTGGGCAAAAATTCAAATTTCCCGCCAAAATTTGAATTTCCCACAGAAAAATTGCACCTATATCCAGGCAACTACGCACGGAGACCTGGCCGTCCCTCCTGAGCCACCGACCATGCACATGTATGGCAAGGATGCATCAGAAGAAACTTTAAATACAAGAGGTGATATTGCTTCAAACGTAGTGTTGCAGTCTGACAGTCGATATTCTACCTTTCAGCATTGCTCACAGAGCGGCTGATGGGCTTCAAAACCTATTTTTATGCTTAGAATAAGCATGAAATTGATAAAACTACACTGCTAATGCATATCTTATGCTATCATATAACAGCGATTTTCCCCACAAAATTTCCATACTTTGAATAAAATAAAAAATGTTCGAAATGAGCCTTCAAAAAATCTTTTTGAGAAGGTTTTTAAGAAGCCTAACAACACTAGTTGTGCGTCTGAGTCTTACGCGTTTGGCATACATGTCACAGGTCATGGCCGGTGTCGGGGAGGGGCTTTTCCGTACGGCCGGGCGTCAAGGGAGTTTTCGTCCAGAGGGTGTACAAATTTTCAAAAAGCTCAAAACGCCTGGAAATACGTTTTTAAACCGTTTTTTTCGGTAAAGTGGCTAAAAATCGCTATTTTAAGCTGCCAAATAGCGTTTTAGAGCTAAAAACAAGCAAAAAAACGAAAAAAGAGCTTCTAAAAACACCGATTTCTCTTAAACATCAGCAGTGGAAACGCCAAAGGCTCTTCAAGCGAATTTTAAGCTAAAAATTAGTTATTTCTGAACCAGTTTGTTAGTACTGGGGCCAGATTAATAAAGATAGAACTAGCACGTGCTACCCCTAGCACGAGCTCAATAGAACGATGGAGAGACCCTTAGCACGTGTTAAGTGTTAGGCTTAGCACACGGTAAGTCTTATTAATGATCATTTTCATGATCTTAAGGTTCCGAGATCGTTCTATTGAGCTCGTGCTAGTGGTAGCACGTGCTAGTTCTATGTTTATTAATCTGGCCCCTGGAGCTACTACTACTATTATTTTTATTTTTGGGGGTGGGGTGAGGGGGTTTGACCTTTCTAGCTAGAGAGAGGGTAACCCGTGTACATGTATGGTGTTTGGTTTAGGCTCGTTTCGCAATCAATAGTGTGGCAGCTGGTCAGTATAACCGGCCATTCCAAATCGCAGCCTTCCTTAGCGACCTGGACGCCGGATTTCGGCTGCTGAATTTGAAGAATGATTTCCTGCGCAAGAAATTTGACGCACTCAAGTACGATGTGCAGAAAGTGGAAAACGTGGTCTATGACCTCACCATCAGAAACCTGAAGCCCTCTGAAACCGGTGAGCCGGTTGAGCAAGGCGCCGTTGAATGAACCAACCTGCACTGTTGTTGATCTGAGTCGCTTATATACGTACGTTAACTTGCTAGAGTAAATACACAAGAACCGTACGCCTGCCGGTCTGTGTCTGTGTGCTTCTATTATAGGACGTCGGTTGGTCTGCTTCCACCAAACAACATCTGTATAAGGGTGCTTGTGCGTTCGTGTGCTCATAGACATTCATTCGACTCAAATGCAAGTAGCAATGCAAAAAGTGCGTTGCCCTACACCACGGTTTTGCGTTCACAACACTCCATATTTTCGTTCCGTTTTGAGGCGCTGATTGCTAATATCAAGTCCGTTTGGCTAGACTCGGCCTGGATCGGGAGATATTCAAGTCCAAATTTCCCAAAATCAATGCCCGCCTGGTGACCATATCTTTTGATGGCATACCTGAACATGTGCAGTTTTCTAGACCTATTTAGGCCTGCTGAGTTAAAAAATAACTTCATTTTTGCGCTATGACCTATGGTTCGCGAGTTAAGGCCAGTTGAAAATCGCTACTACAAAAAAGTCCAATTTTTACCGGTGCACCAAAAATCACTTTTTAGCCAGCCCTAAAATTTGATTTTTGACCAGCTTACTCGGTGTATTTTTTCTCACTGATTCCAAAAATGACTTCAATTTTGTTCTAGAAGGTCTTTCGCGGCAAATTTGCACCCAAATCTGCTTTGACCTGCTAGCGGACTGTCTCCATTAGTGCCGCATATAGTCTTTGTAAGACCGTTATGTTAGATAGATTTTTCATATTTTGTGTGATAATGAGCTTGTTTTCTTGTTCCACCTCTTCTTTTAAAGTTCATTTTATCTGAGCTGCAAAATCCACCCCACATCGCGTCATTTGAAAGTTTGAATGTTTATTAGTAATTCGTCCAGTAATACAACAGCAAACCAGCTCAATGAAGGGGCAGGCTGGGCCGTTTGACCGGCTTCTATTGCCCTGCCCTACCCATCAAAAATCCATCTAGTTCAACCGTTGACAATCGAAATTTAGATCGAAATTGATTTACTAACCTAGCAACTAGTAACTAGATAACAACTCCCTCAGGCAAACTGGTCCAGATGTTAACAATTCTACTATGAGCAAAGAACCCTTTTGTCGTTTTTAGACGAAGAAGAAGAAGAAGAAAAACTTTTATATCAACACAACCCAAACGCAAACACGTACTGGTTAATCGGCAATGGACATAAGACAGGCTATTCGTTGCAGAGAACGGTCAGTGCATTGCCACGAGTGGCCTAGCACACTGCCTAAAACAAGCTACACATACATTAGGAAACCACATGTTATGGCACATGAAGAAGATGGGACAGATCGATTTGCTTTAATAACTTAGTAAAATTTTCAATGTTTCCGGCATTAACTACTTACTTCAGCTGGGAGGGAGTTCCACATATTGATAGAAAAGAAATTTTGCCTGCAGAATAATAAATTTTTGGTCAGGCCGGGTTAGACAAACCGAACGAACAAATATCTAAGGCTGTGTCCTCTAGTGCGTTGATCTCTCACAAATTCGAAAAATATGCAGACGACACATCCACCAATCCACTAATTACCTGTTTGTTACTGTAGAGAGTACAACAACAACTTCCCTACTTAACGGCTGCTGTATGGCTAGGAGTATTATTGTTTTTATTTGTTTTGTGTTTTCTTGTGTTTTACTAGGAATGCCTAACGGAGGGAAAGGTCGAACGGCCCATACTCCAAGGTCATCGAAAGGTCGACATCGGCACCCCAGGACACCGCAGTCTCACAAAGAGAGGAAACGGAGACACTGTGACCAGAGCAACAAGAAGTCAGAACGTTCACACCACCCGAAAACTCACCGACAACACAAAGATGTGGCTGCAGCCCAGAAGTACACGGAAAGCGTAAAAGATTGGATTTCAACCACAGTCAAGAAGGGCGTGGCCGGCATTCGCGGCGAATTTGAATCATTAAAGACTTACGCGCCTGAAAATTTCACTACAACAGCCTTTGAAAGACAGTGTAATAAGGAAAAAAACAGATACGCAGGTACGGTGACGGTGCTTGAGTTCCTGTCCAGTCAGTGTCAGTGTTCTATTGCAGACATTTTTTGCATGGATCAAACGAGAGTGGTCTTAACCGACTGCACACCTGATGAAGACTACATTCACGCGTCGCACGTCGTAACTGACGGGGGAAAAAGATTCATTTGTGCGCAGGGCCCATTGGTCTCTACAGTTCACGATTTTTGGCGAATGATCTATTACGAGCAGTGTGGCGCAATTGTCATGTTATGCGATCTACAAGAGGGCGGCAAACCAAAGTGCACCCAATACTGGAGCGACCACGAGCACGGAGTGGCGCAGTACGGACAAATCGTCGTCATGACTACCAAAGTGGACACGCTGGCACTGCCCGACGAGAACGACGCTACCGAGTCTAAGATTTACGTGATCAGTTTGAAGTAAGTTACAGTATGTACTGCATAGTCAGTGCCAACTGAGACAAAACATACAGTACATGGCAGTAAGGCCAGCAGTTAAGGGTAGTGGAACCGTATAGCACATTCGGTATGAGTGGAGATGACGGAGGGGTGGTATCGCATAGGTTGTGGCTGTTGCAGGGATATGGTGGCCAAGTCGGTGCGGCATTACTGGTGGACCAACTGGCCCGATCAATCGGTGCCGACCAACGGACGGCCGATCGTGCATCTGATGGAGAAGGCGACCAAGGTGGCCGAGGGCAAGCCGGTGGTGGTGCATTGCTCGGCCGGCATCGGACGCACCGGAACGCTGGTGGCGCTGCAGATGTGCATAGAGAAACTGAACGACAACCGACCTTTGGACGTGGCCCAGACAGTGCGCGAACTGAGAAACCAGCGACTACGCAGCGTGCAGACCGAACACCAGTACATATTCATCTACAAATCTCTGGTCGAACACTACTTGGACATGATGGACAGCAGCACCAGCAGCGACGACAAACTCAACACCTTTCTACACAAGTGCAACCTCCTCATCTCCGGCATCTCTCCTTAACCTCTATTATTATATAGTCTCTGAATTTATCCACCATACTCGTTTTCGGCATAAACTGTGTTTACTCCTTTTCCACTCTCACATCAACGAATGGAAACAATTAGGCAGCACAACACACAAGCTGACCTTTAAGATGCATTTTGCGAGAAAGTCAGCTTTGGTGCCGAAGAGAGGGGGCCAAGCAGGGTCATCTCACGGATCTGGCTGATATTAAATTGTGTTAAAATAGAGCACAGTCGAAGACCAACGGTGCATGCCCGGCCACCAGCAACCCCCCTGGAACCGTAGCTACACCCCCTCAAAGTTGGGTCGACAGCAATTTTTGGTGTTATTTCCTCGTGTCTGACAGGCTCCATTCAAACGATCACCCTTCATTCGTTTCTTAAGCTAGGATCCGACTCGCATATGGTTTTGTGCATGCCGTGACAAGCTGTAATCCTGAAATAGATGTTCAACATTCATGCATTTTTCATTAATATTCGTATATCTCAAAAAGCAGCACTTGTAGATTAAAACAAAGACCATTTTTAACTCAGCGGGTCAAAATAGGTCGGGTACACTATTGACTGACAAAAGGTTCCCTTCAGAAATGCATGAATGCTGAACATTTATTTCAGGATTACGGCTTCTCATAGCATGTTTCTTAAGGAAACTTCAGAGGTCCGTAACTTGCGACTGCGTGGCCGTAGCACAACACGTATGATGATATTCTGAATCAGCGGATAGAACTGCACCAGATAGATGCCACGTTACGTTAGACCCCGATTTGACCGATAACTTATGTAGTGTTCGTGCCCAGGTACTCGGACAATAAATAGCTCAGGAGCGGTAAGATTGAAAAACAGATGTCATTTTCGTAATCAGCGGCAAAAACTGCATTAAGTGATATAAATTTGATGGCTCTGCCTGCACCCTACATGCGACTGAATTCAGTCACCTTTCAAGCGAGTGTATGTTATATTTTGTTTATTATTTTCAGTTTCCCAAACAATTTCTTGGCTTCATTTCATGTTTCCCATGGTGGGCGTCCGAATTGTCTTTTTGAAAGGAATTAGAGCTGGAAATCGGGCTGGCCCAACCCAAGCAATCCCTAAGCGAAGGATAGTTGGAAACTGTTGCATTCAATAAACATTCTGCTTATAGCGCATAACGATTGTTTCTGTTCCTTTGTGTGGTTGTTGAAGACTTGCACTTCCTTATGCAAGCGCTGTTGTGACGTTTCGTATTCAGCGAGAGACCAACGTAAAAAGATGGACTCTTTCTAATTTATATGTATAGACGAGCGATCTGCTCTGGCCGGACTTCAAGAAATCGGTTTCGAGTGCAAGGTTTTGAGTTTTGAATTGCTTTCTTCGAAGGAACAGCGCCGCTCTGAATGTGACCATGTTCGTGGTTTTCGAGTAAGATCGCTATCAAAGCCGACATCCAGGAGGATTGCCGCACCTGGCTCGACCAATTCCAGAAAATGACCAAATCGCAGTGGATCAAGTTGCATGGAGTCAAGCGATCGGAGATTATTTCCTATTCTCAGCAGTTTGCGTGTCATCACATCACAGCAAGAAAAACAAAATTGACGCGGAGTGCTATCAGAAGGTTGGATCGGATAGAAAAAATGTGAACTGCTCCACTGCGTTTGTACTCTACAGAATGTTCGCACAAAAATACACTGTACGTATTATTATTAAAAGGTACTAAATAGGAGACGAACTCCAAGAAGCAGTTCTGGGGTCTATGACCAACTTCTTTTAATGGTTGGGTGACGATAGCAGCCATAGCGTGTTGGCCGGACTCACTCGGTTTAAGCAGCGTTTGGATTCGTGCCGGAGTTGTGGCAATCAGATTAGCTTTTTGTTTAGTAGCGGCTCGGCGGTTGTGACCACCCCGAGATCCGGCAGCCCAATCCACAAGACTGTCCGCGACAGGCACGTTGGCATTGGTGTGAAACGAAAGACAAAATACTAACTAGCGTTGGACTACGTTGTACATGTTATGTATTTGTTCACGTTAATGGACCGGTACGTTGAGTATGCATGACTGTGAGTTCGATTCTGGTCACACCACTTTATTGTACAGTATGTGCAATTTCTCTTCTTTGGTCAGCACATTGTGTTCTGAATACATTACGAAGTGATTCATGGCGGGATTGCGAGTTACAGTAGCTTATGATAATAGTAGCTTAGCTACTGTAATGCATACGTATCTAAAGAGCAAACATGGGTCGGGGGTATGGGGGGTAAACCCCCTCCCCTCGCCGGCCAATACCCCCCTCGGTCGTCCATACCCCTCGCCCCACCCCCTCCCGGAGGGAGAAAATTTTCGCTTATTTGAGGCAAAATAGGCGTTTTTGGACTTTTTAGGAATGGGCAAAGAAATATCGATTTTTCTAGAGTTTAATTTTTTCTAGATGATTGTCACGCTTCCGCATAGACGATTTTAAGAGAAGTTCAACAAAACAAACCGCACTCAAAAATATTCAGTAGTTCTGGAGTTATGACCTTCTAAACTTTGATCCACAAAGGTCCGGTTTTATTAGGGAGCGATGTGCAGATCGGCTCATCAAGCTTTGTCAGCTTCGTTCGGACTAGGTTTTATTCGTACATTCAAAAGCAGTATGTCAACTGAAAGTGCGTTTTCTCAGCTACAAAATCACCGGAACGTTTGCGGCTGAGAGCTTGTTTATAACTTGATTAAAAATCGAAGAAAGGGCACGAGCGGCTGGGACGCGTCTTTGTGCACGAGGAGAAGGTGACGGTGGGTCACGGCGGCAAGGAAGAGGTCTACACTGGTGTTGCTGTGCGTCAGTTCATGGTGCTCAGCCGAAAGTAACTTTGCTCTACTCGTCTTCCGCTCCAAATAAATGAATGTTGTCGATACTAATGCATTGTTTTTTCTGTCTGTCTGTGTAAAGCAGTAAAGCATTGTAGTCCGTTGAGTGCAAATTCTATTGCTTCTAAGCAAACTATTTAATAACCCCATGGAATTTTTCACTTTCTACTTCCACCCTCATGTAGAATAAATTAAAAATTTATTAAAACTAAACACGCACGCGCACATGTTTAAAATTCCCCAGGTTTTGTTCCCTTTAACAACTCTTTGAAGCCATACTTTTGGAATTACCTGAAAAATTCGAATTTCCGTGGACCACCCTGAATCTTTTTTGGATCATAAAACCAGCACCACTTGGAATTTTCGCACCAAACTTGCCCAGTTTGTAGCCAGTTATCACGTTAATTTTTGCTGAAAATTTAGGCCTAATCGATAAAGAACTGACCGAGAACGAAACATTTGAGTGAAGGTCAAGAAAGCGATGTGACATTTTTTATCTATACTATATTAGCTCAGATTTTCAAAATATGCGCTGTATAGGTTCCGCAAAACAAAACCTGAAAATAGCAATCAATTTTATTTAAAATTTTATCTTAAAACAAAAGTTTCCAAAAAGGCCAAACCAAGGAAAGTAGAGCGAACAGAAAGCCGACAGTTTGATTTCCTTTCCAGCTCACAACTTCAACAATCGCGTATTGTACGTGTAGTAAGTAGCCCTGTAGTGCGTAAGCAAACATGCCAACTCTGTATGACATTTCTATAGGCAACTGTGCAACAAAGTAACCACGATCAAAGTTTAAGACAGGAAGAATTTCAAACAGTCAAAAGAATAATGCGTCAAACGTAGCAACAGTAAAATGAGGCATAGGAAATGTATTACCATACCATTACCATAGTATTAGTTTTGTTTGTGTTGCACTGGTGTGTGTAAGGTGATGAGTGGAAGTGTGCGTACAGCACGTATTGACGCAGAAGGAGACCAAGTAATCAAAATTAATATCCA
This sequence comes from Sabatieria punctata, assembly GCA_030248155.1. Lineage (NCBI taxonomy): Eukaryota > Metazoa > Nematoda > Chromadorea > Araeolaimida > Comesomatidae > Sabatieria > Sabatieria punctata. Next base: position 50,393 of record JASANB010005509.1, read on the forward strand.
AAAGCGATCCAGCGAAGAACCACTGGGAATTGTGCCTGACGATGACCTAATGATTACTAAAATTCAAGCTGGTAGTATGGCGGACGGTAAGTGATCAACTGTTTTGAGGCAGATGGCACATTTGTCAATGTTGCAGGTAAGGTGCACCTAGGAGATGTAATAAGTCACGTGAATGGACTGAGAATTACCACACCTGATCAACTGTTCCAGCTTTTCAAATTAGCAGACAAATCGGTCAAACTGACTGTGCGTCGTAATATGAACAGAACCAGCCTTTTACAGCGCCAAATACTTCCGTCCGACCGAGAGAAGTGAGAGAGTGCGTGGTTGTGTGGCGCAAGAGAGACTCTTTCAGACTGCTGCAGCGACGGGCCGGTTTCGAGTACTTGTTAGTGATCATAGACTGGACAGGCGGCAAACGACTGGGTCTTCTGATAAAGTCCAGACAGAACCGTGTACTGGTGTCCCGAGTCGACCCCGACAGCGTGTCAGAACAGTATTTGCACGTCGGAGACAGAATCGTTGATGTGAACGGAGTGCCTGTCAGCGACAAAGATCTGTGCAGAGACTGGATTATCAAAGTAACCAAGTGTCAGTCTCTGGGTTACTCAGTGTGTAAGGTTCAGAGTTTGCAAGAGTCACAGACAGTATCGTTGGTTATTGAGCGACCGGTCACAAGTGCGGCATGGCAGAATGTGAAGACGGCATTGAAGAGCAAGCAGCATCGGGGGCCTACGATTGAGATGCCTCCAGATGTGCAGGAGATTGTAAGAGGCGAACTGGAACGCAGACGAGCTCAGACGCAGTCCCCAAGGCCGTTGAGGTCCATGTTCCGATCGGCGCGCAGCCCTCGCTCCAGCAGTAGAACGGCGTCGGCCAGAGTAAACATCCAGCCGGACCCTCTCAACGTGCCCATTCCCAGCGATCTCGACCCCAGAAAGCAACTCCGAAAGGTTTCCCGACCAAATTTGTGATCTTATCATCTACTGACTTGTCCAAATTCATCACTTACCTACTGGGCTTGTTTGAAAAATATACTGTACACTCACCGCACCTGGTCAGGCCCCGCACTCATAACATGGAAACTGCGAGTTTCCAAACTACCGAACCAATGTTCGCTTCTATGGGAAGGTAGTCACAATTGCTAGCTTTTCTGTTCGAAAGAAGAATACAAAACAGAATAAAAGACAGAAAAGAACCAAAAGAGTGTCAGAATGAAAGTTGCACTGCAGGTACCAAAAAGCAATTCCTGATGAACAGAAAGGAACACCGCCGCACTACTGACCCTGACACAGAAGCGCAAGTGTGCAACAAACATACGACCGAACAGTTACAGAAGCATTGCCAAGTAACGGACTAGAGTCACGCAGCACAGAAGGCAGGACACAGCACGCGTAGCGGTGTATCCAGGATTTTCGAAAGGGAGGGGTTT